>JAHWFO010036887.1:1508190-1624037 GCA_023313115.1 Rhysida immarginata
TAGGAGGTGTTGGTCTTTCCCGTTAGCCTCGGCTTGCCAATTTAGCGCGTTGATGGAAATATTTATTGGTGGACATTGTTAAAATAAAAACTAAACAAAGCACAACAATTGAAACTTTGGACATGAAAAGCGCTAAATTGACAACACTGGCATATAAATTTGCTCTTTACCTGATTGTTGTTGAAATGCATTGTTCAATATCAGCATCTTCAAAGACAACGGCTGCATTTTTACCCCCAAGCTTTAAAGAACGATAAAATGGATTTTAATGAGCAGATAATTGGACAATGTTTCTAAATATAGCATTCATTAAAGTTAACAAGTAGAAAAGAGCTTAATTAACCTCTAAAGAAATCTTCTTAAAATTTTCTGCACACTTGGAATAAATCCTCTGTCCAATCATTGTGCTGCCAGTGAACGATATCGCATTCACGTCAGGATGGGATACGATGAGCTCGCCAACAGTGAAACCAGTGCCAAATACCATGTTCACTACACCATCAGGCAAACCTTAAAATATAAGTTTAAAGGATTTATTTATTGTGAAGAAATTGCTTCGACTAAAAGTACAGTTTAATCAGTTATTGCATATGCTTTAATGATCTGCCATGTCATGTAGGTTTTGTTGTTACTCAGTTATAATTCAAAATTTGATACCTTTAATCACGTGTAGAAGAATATAACCCTAATTTGTTTTTAACCCCTATTTCACTCATACGTTCAGTTGCCGAAATAAGTGGATTCCTGTGTACTCTGGAGCGATTCTCAGTTTCATGGAGAAACAGTAGTCGCCGAGAAACGTAAGCTAGTATTTGTTGCTAGGCAACAAACTCTTCCGCATCTCCTTCGATTGGGATTGGCCAGAGGAAGAAACTTCGATCCAATTAGACCAACTTCTAGTGTCTTGCCTATCTTCAGGGCCTAGATCAAGAAGCGATTTAAAGCGGGAATGTTTATCGACTAAGCTTTTTCTCAAATAATTCATCGATATGAGGTTTGTCTCATGGAAATTCGTCAGGAACTTTTGCTACTAGAGTGCGTGAATTGGAATTTTGTTAATTGTACTTGTATTTATTTAAGAAATTCATCGCCAAATCAGATACACTGATGAAGACAGAGTAACTGTTGAAATTAGCATTTGTGGAAATTAAATTCAATTTTATTGTGGAAAATTGGTTATCTCTATTGTGTATTATTTTAAGTATCCACAGTTGTTTGATAGATTTTGTCTTTAATAAGATTCTTCCTATTACGCCCAATTTAGTGCTTCAGTGATTGAGGCATATTTTTAATGTCGCTATCTCTTTTGTTCTCAGACCCCCTGCTCCTAACTTAAAATATCACCCAGCTAGCTCCATAATTCACTACTTTTGCAACAAACGATGGGATCAGGCCAATTTAAGAAAATGATGACATCATAGCAATTATTCCGACTCCAGGTATTTTAATTTATCTTGCTTGTTTCTCTTTTAAGATTATGAACCATTTATCTTTCTGCTTCAGCCACGTTCATTCTGATGTCGTCTCATCACAAGTTTCTTCAACGTCGTCGATTGCAGAGAGAATTTCTCTTCAGACACCATTAGGCTTCCTCTTCTCACTAGGGAATTAGGGATGTTTTACCTGTATTACCGGTTTTCTAATGAAAAATGCATTTCGGTAATGCCGGTAATAAAAATTCATTAAAACACACTTATAAATGCTCCTTATCCGAAAGTACACTCTGGAGTAAAAAATGGAATTGTCAACTATCCGTTAGTTGCAACGGTTCTAAGTAAATCCATCGTTAGTAAATCCATCCAACATCAGGTCTCAATATTTTCATTAAATTTCAAGACAGGGGTGGCCTTTTTTTACCCAAATCCTAAATTTGTTTCTTTAATTAGTTTAATTGATGATTATGTGAAACATTTTCTATCTTCTTTTAAAAACACTCAAAAACTCTCAAACTTTTGATGGAGCAGCTAATGCCATCCATAAATGACATTCAATGGTTTAGATGTGGATGAGGCGAGGAAAAACATGAGTCTGAAATTAAAAAGTTGTTTTTACACAGAATTTTAAAAATTTTACTAACAAATTCATCTTTTCTGTCAACGGATTTGAATGAGGAAAGAAAAATAATATGCAATAATCCTCTATCGAGAAAAATATTAAAATTATAATTAAATAAATTAATGTGTATTAAAATGATTGTAAAAAAAAATTCCTTATTTCATTAATAAACCATATTAAAACTTCAAATTGTATTTTTATTTTGTATTTCAAATTAAATCTGAAAAAAATATATTTTAATAACCTGTAAATTTACTATAAAGAGTTCATGCAATATGGTGATATCACTTTTTAAAGGCAGTCTTAAAATTATAATTAAAAATATTACATTGTATTAAAATGATTGCAAAAAAAGATCCCTTATTTCATTAATAATCCGTATTAAACCTTCAAAATGTATTTTTAATTTTTTATTTCAAATTAAATCTGAAAAAGTAATATACATACAGGGGTTGGACAAAAATATGGAAACACCTAACAAAAAACATATTACCACCTTTAATATGGAGTTGGATAACCCTTGGCTTGTAGAACAGCTTGGAGCGTCCTTGGAATAGACAAATAGAGATCCTGCATGATTTGTAAGGGAATCTTGTATCATTCTTCATGCAAACTTTGGCAAGTTCCTTCAATGATGATGGAGGTGGATAGCGTGCTCGCAAGTTTCTTTCCAAAACAGACCACAAAGGCTCAATAATATTAATATCTGGTGATTGTGGGGGCCATGGCAGATGTGATACTTCACCCTAATGCTGAGAAAACCAGTCCTGGACAATGCGAGCTGTGTGAACCGGCGCCATATCATCTTGGTAAAAGGCATCACCTTTGGGGAACAAAGTTTGCACCATTGGATGAACCTGGTCACACAAAACGTTGAAATAGTCCTTGGCAATGATGTGGCCTTGCAGGGTAACGATAGGGCCGACAGAATACCACGATATTGCTGCCAAAACCATGACTGAACCTCCACCATGTTTTACTGTTGCTGCAAACAATCTTGATCATAAGCTTGCTTTGGTGTTCTCCAGACGTAAACTCGGCCAGCAGTTGGAAATAGTGTGAACGAAGACTCATCCAACCATATGACTTTTTTCCATTGCTCCAAAGACCAGGTTTTATGAACATGGCACCACTCTCTTCGGATTTTAGCATTGCGATCAGTGATCAGTGGCTTTGGGATTGCAGCACGTCCAGAAATATCCTTTTGTGGAGTTCCCTTCGAACTGTTTTGATACTGACAGGGTTTGTGAGAGTGGCAGTAACTTTTGCAGCTGTAGTCTTCTTATTACGTACCACAATCCTACGCAGTGTTCGTTTGTCTCGATCATCCAACACATTTTTCCGTCCACGCTGATGTTTATCAGACTTGGTTTTCCCAGTCCTGATGTATACAGTTGTAATCTTGGATACTGTGCCTCTTGAAACACCAAACATTTCAGATACCTTGGTTACAGAAGCACCCGCCATACGGGCTCCAACAATTTGCCCACGTTCGAATTCTGTTAGTTCAGCCAGATTGCACTAAAAACCCAACAGAATACAGCATAGAAACAAATGAAGCTTTTTATCTAATTGCTGAAGGTTTATTGCCAATACTAATAGGGGTGATAGCAGCACATCACTCAAATTTGCATAAAATTTGCATTTTACTTCAGACATGCATTTTCTGAGGTTGTTTCCATATTTTTGTCCAACCCCTATATATATAGCGCACTTTCCGTCTATTTGTTTGTTTGATTGTTACTCTATAACTTCTGAACCGGGTAACCCCCGAGGCTGAAATTTAGCACAGATGACCTCGAAAACCCGGAGAGTGTCTTATACTTATTAAAGTACCGAAAGGTGCTTTATGCTATCTGTGTGGGGAAACGTGTCTGTCTGTCCGTCTGTCTGTAACTAACTCCTCCGAGGCTATGAAAGATTTTAAAAATCTATTTTCGTCAGTCGATGAATATGGTTCATGGCACGAACCAGTCACAAATATTATCTAAATCGGTTCATTGGCACGTGGACAAATGGTACCTCAATTTTCCCGCCAAGCAGTTTTCAATGGAGAGATATATTAAGTAATATATCAAACAAATCGTAATGACGAGATTGAAGCGATTATTCTATTACTATTTTCTCCAATTATAAATTGGTTCTGGGAATGAACCATTTTGAAAATGGTTGAAATCGAAAGAATGGCACGTGCTCTAATGGTACCATTACCACATCCTAAAATATTTTCAATCATAAGATATGGCATGTAATATATCAAATGACTTGGAATGATGTGTCATGAATGAATATAATGTAAAATTAATGATAGTCGAGATTGGTTCCAAGTAACCTGGTTTAGTTGAACCATTATGGCTCATTGGAACTTTCAATGCTAAAATATGGCATGTAATACATCAAACGACTTGGAATGATGTGTCATGAATGAATATAACGTAAAATTAATGATAATCCATGTTGGTCCAAAGGTATGTGGTTAATGGATCATTATGGTCCATTAGAAACTTGCAATATTAACATAGGGCGGTTTAAAATATGGTTCCGCGACTGTTTAGTTTAACCTTTCGGTTCTTGGTTATGTCTTTTCTTAATGGTTTATTTCACATGGGATAATTCAAACCGAGCCAGCCCATGCTGGCCCGGATATTTTGTTTTATTACATCTGAATGCAAACTGAGCCAATGCGCGCTTGACCGCGCCACATCCTTCGAAAGTGAGCCAGCACGGCATGCTATCACAACCGTGTCAAGGCGTCTGGCCCGGGCCAACTATCCCACAATGAAATGCGAACTCGCGATCTCTGTACTCGCACACTAGAGGAGAGAAGCTGAGCCGGAAGCCGTCTGATGGAAAAAGCATGCTCAGCAACTACTTCCGGAGAAACGAGAGCCGCGCTTTATTTCTTACATGTGAAAAGCGATTTCTGGAGAACTGTGCTGGAGTGAGCTTAACTAGAGCTCGATCCAGCGCGGCTGGCCCGGAATTTCGGGCTGGCCCGCGCCACAATTATCCCATGTGAAATAAGTATTAGGCTAGGTCCCGTTCACGTCCGACTTCCCGTTGGCTTCCTACGCTCTTCTAATCGATATTCAGATGCCAACAATATCGAAAAAATAGGAGATATCTCACCAACAATATGCACGGACCAACAAAGCAAGGCAAAATTTGTGCCAATAATCGGCAAGTTGTCTTTTTATCAACAATCGGCTGTTTGTGTTTCTATCTTGCGTCAACAAGGGCTGGTATTATCCACCTTTTGCCTGTCCTAAAATCAAATTTTTTAGCTCAAAAGTAAACTTTTGGGGGCAGCTGTCCTATGGAGACAGAGTCAATTCGTGTGTATTGAAAAATATTGGATTTTTGAAATTCTGACTTCGGATTCTTAAAGCCATTAAAAAGTAGAATAGGAATGTCTGTAAAACGCACTCTCTATCTCTTTGTCTTCAACGATACGATTGGGTTCAAAACTTTAAAAGTTCAACACTTTCAGGGTCTCTATCTCCTAAACGGTTGGGCCAATTGAAAAAACACCAAGAATAAAACATTTCTCGAATATTGTGTACAATCTGAATATACCATTAAAATAGGGGTTCCTATTTAAGATTTCAAAGTTACCCCTCCCCTTCCCCAGCTCCCCTCTCAAAGGGGGGGGGGTAATTTTTTAACTATTGAATTTCCCCCGCGAAATAATTTACTTTTGATTCTGGACATTTTTTCGTACAATGCTTAATTTCCGAGACATTCAGTTGTCTCAAGATAAATGCCTCATCCTGTATATGCGATAGTTTGGGACACAGAATTCATATTTCCTTCTATATTCATAAATAATGAATTTGGATATTCGTGTAATGTTTGGGATAGATTTTGTTTTGAGAAGGACTTGAAGCACCCACGTAACAGAAGCGTGATAGCTTTATCACTTTCATCAGTCCTATGAGAAAGATTTCATGCTGTGTAATCATTGTAGAACAAATTTAAAACTATTCAAAAATATGATGTTATAAATTACAGGAGAGCAGGCGTTTTTGCAATTTTTTTAAATGTAACTCTTTAACGAATGTGAACCTATACTGACAGACTGGTCTAATTATAGACGACTGATCGACGCTGATATCAATGATGTTTGTATTGCTAAAGCTTTGTAAAATGGTGTAGTGAGATCTATACTAGGAAGTGTTTACTCTGAGTGACCAGATTATTATAACCACCTGATGTTTTTAGGCAAATTAGCTATGATATCCCGCTGAAGTTGAGACAGACTAGTGTAAATTAGCAAGCAGGTTGTTTACCGCAACATTGGAAGTGATTTTTTTCAGAAGATTTAGCAGCCTTTGATGATTGTTGGCGCTCGGAGCCATGGAGCTAATATCAGCAAAACGGCTGCATTCGTTAAATGTTCAAGAGCAGCTGCTGTTAAATTGTTACAGACTGGACTGTCTGCCGGAAAACTGGGTCTGAACATGCCAGTTGTGGCCATCAATGTTCGGGCAGAAAGGAGAGTGGCAAGACTGGTACAAGACAACAAAGGGCAACAGCGCATCAAATTACTGCAGATCTTTATCAGGGATCCTCTCAAATGATCTCTGGACGCACTGTTCCCCATATACTGCATTGTATGGAATATGGGAGCCGAAGGCCAGTTCGAACACCTTTGCTATCTGCAGTTAACAAAATAAAACGTCTCCAATTCGCACAGGAACACAAGGATTGGATAGTTGAGCATCGGAATAAAGGCATGTGATCTGATGAACCACGTTTTCAGTTGCATCATGCAGATAACAGAATGAGAATTTGACGGAAACTGCATGAAAGCATGGACCCCACATGCATGAGTACAATCGTTCAAGCTCGTGGGGGCGGTCATGGTTTGGGGCATATTTTCCTGGCATGATATGGGTCCTTTAATTTGTGTAGAAAAACGTCTGAATATCAGAACATGCCTAAGTATGTTTGCTGATCAAGTTCATGCAATCATGTTGATGGTGTGGAGATAGCTTCTTTCAACGTGACAATGCGGCATGCCACACTACTCGTATGTTGCAGGAATAGTTTCAAGAACAAACAATTCCTGTTCGTTGTTTGCTGCAAAAAAATTTTTTTGCTACTGAATGTATGCTTTAACCCCTATGTTGATTGGCCAATTGTAAATGATAGTAAGGCGAGATTGTTGCGATCGCCACGAACGAAGACGAACCTGGCTTAAGTGGCCCCCATAATGACCAAATCTCAATCCAGTTGAGCATTTGTGGGAGAAAGTTGAAAGAGCCATGAGACAGGTGGCTCCAAAGCAACAAATTTCACACAACAGGATAATGCTATTCATCAGGCAAAGACTGTTATGACAGCCTATAAGAAGCAGGGAAATACATCATCTGCCAAGCACAACATTGCCCGAAAGTCGAAGCTCACTGATAGAGACTGAAGGGGTTTGAAGCGGATTGTGGCCAGAAAGTACAAGACAACAGCATTCATGGTGTCAGATTCCTCGCATCACCTTTCAACATCTCGTGGAGTAAAATGCGAATCACCGCAGTATTAAAGGCAGAAGGTGGTCCAACGAAGTACTGATGGGGCGGTCATAATAATCTGGCCACTCAGTGTATATTCATCCTAAAGTGTCGGTATGGAAATGTTGTTGGAAATGGAAATGTTGTTGTTTAGTGCGATAATGAAATATTCACCAACAACTAGACCAGTCAGTGACAACATGGAGGTGGATACTAATATTGCAATTATGACAGTTAGCATTATCAATGTAGATGCTACATTAAATTTATACGCTCTTAGCTTAAAAAGAAACATTTTAATTTAGATTTCAAACCCATCGAATCACCTATTACATTGGGTAGCAGTACTATAAATTTGATGTTTGCGCGAAATATTGGTTCTTGTCTGTTGCCATTTCTAACATACTCCTCATATCATTGACCAGTGATTTGTAAGTTGGGAATGCCAATAAGGTTTGGTTAGCAATTTATGATGAATTGCAAGTACATTTTTTGTTTGAACATTTTATATCATAAATTAAACTTTTTTAAATTGTGTTGCACAAAGTTCTTTCTTATTCGCCATGTGGCCTCAAGACGTATTCTACGATTTAGCTAGCGGCCGTGTCCCAACACAGCCCCGTAATTGTTTTTGATTCCGTATCGTTTTCTCGTGGTAGGCCTGTGCGAATGTACCATTCCGCCATACCAATTTATTTCCTATTGTTTTCTGCCTGAGTGGACAGGCAGTTAGTTTCAAGTAGGCAGTGGAAAATTGTGGCTATTTCGGTTTTATGACAACAGATGGCATTGAATACCCTGGTAATTTTGCCTCTTTTCGCCATCTTTATTGTCGCCACTTTTTTCATGGTATGGGTCAGCCTGTATAATCTCGGAAGCCTCGGTCCGGGAAAGTCTTATATTATAAATGTCACCAGAGTTTTTAATCTACTCTTATAGCAAACATAATTCTATTAATTCGAATAATAGAATTTCATCTGAAAAAAAAAACCAGATACATATATTCTTGATAAACATTGCAATTTTATAAATAACTTTTAAAGTACTAAATTGCAACATCCGAACTTGCTTTAACAGCTTAATGGAAGCTCTGATTTGAACATAAATCATAAAAATTTGTAGGGCACCACTTTTAGCAAATATCAGAAAAAGACTTTTATCAAGGCCGATAGCAATAATTCACCCTGAGCACTCACTATAAAAAAAAAAAAAAAATTTAAGCGGGTCGTTCCACTGATAAACTTTCTTAGGTAGAAGGTACTACTTAAAAAAAATTTAACGGAGGCGCTGTAGTAAAAATTTTTTAATTGCTTTTGACACAATTTAAAATGAAATGCCTCTTCCATTTAATACGTTAACAAGAACGCAATTTCACTGAATACACAACTGTGAAGTTAAGCAACATCAGGCACGGTTAGTCACTGTATGGGCGATCTTCACCCGGCTGCTACGACCATCATACAGCAGTCGTCAATCCAGGTTCATCCAGAGACCCAACTCGTCGGCCTCTGGCCATACAGGCCCTGGATGGACGTGTTGGATTCCATTAAATAAACAAGAATATAACTCGTAAAACGATTTTCAAATATGCTGAAAAGAAGAATATAAAAATTTGTTGTTTAATATTACTGTAATATTTTTATATAAAGCAATGGCGAAAACTGCATGTAAATTTACGTATTCGATTGAAGCGCTCACACGAATCTTTCCAAACACGCGCGAAATGAGAATGAAATCCTTGCACGTCTAAGTGTTTTAAACTACTGGGCCTATGTTCTTTCAAAGTTATCATAAACGTCAGGAGAGAAAAATCATTGTTTCAAAGCATTGTCGGGAAAAATCTTTTAAGCATTCCAAGGAGCTTTAGCTCTGGCGCAGATGTAATTTTAAATTTGAATATCTCACTTTTACTTGCACTTGGTTTAAATAAACAGTGGAGATACCTTTGATTCTATACGCATTCACATCATTTTTAAATACAGGCCTAACTTCAATTAGCCATTTTAACAATAGGCCTAATATTAGTTAGCCATTTTTAACAACAGGCCTAACATTAATTAGCCATTTTTAACTGTAGACCTAACATAAATTAGCCATTTTTCACATAGGCCTAACATTATTTAGTCATTTTTAGCTGTAGGCCTAACATTAATTAGCCATTTTTAACAATAGGTCTAACATTAATTAGCCATTTTTAACAATAGGCCTAACATTAATTAGCCATTTTTAACTATAGGTGTAACATTAATTAGCCATTTTAACAATAGGCCTAACATTAATTAACACATTTAACAATAGGCCTAACAGCACTGAATTTTAAAATGAAATGAGCACGTGCATCAAGAAAGCTTCATAACGGGCACGTGCTCCAAGCTGCCATCAACAATGCTTAAATGATAAACAAAAAGTAACACTGTATTCACTTACTGACTCGTCAGTATTGATATATTACATGCCCTCATATTCTTAACATTAGTGCGCGTGCTTAAAGGGGTCGACGAGAACTCATCAAAAGTTGATATATCGCAGTTAAGTTGTTCAGTTTTCACGTTTTCGTGCAAACGATGGCTGGCCGGGCACATAAAGGTACTGATCATACTTGTATTCTTATATATAGCTTTAGCTAAAGCTCGTAATAAAGGGTCACTGAAGTACTTTTTGGGGGTCATTTTCTCGGACGTAGCGTTTCGAAAATCGAAAAGAATGTCATATTCGTCTTGTGCTCGTCATTCCCGTTCCAATGACATATTACATGCCTTATATTGCCAATAAAAAAATTTAATGGTGGGGTTTGGGTCTCAATAGTCACGTGACTGTTAGACCAATTTCAATCACAAACTAATCAGGTGAGCTCAGGAAGTGTCTCTATCGAAGAGCGAAAGCAGAATTTGAAAAAGTTAAAGCGTTCTCGAGTAATCGTCGGACATACAGACGGACAGACAGACACACAAACAGAGCGAAATAAATAAATTTGAATCTGACGGAAAGGAAATAAAAAGTTGTCTACCCACGTTGTCTACACAGAATACAGCGAGTCCATGCGGGAAAGAACCCACCAGCCGACGTCTTTTTAAACAACAGAAGTAGTTGAGGTTCTCCTGCTGAATTGTTTCGTACCAATATGAAAGTTACATATGCGTAATAAAGCTGTTGTGGTAAAGTTGAATACGCTCGGTGAAACTGGCCGTGAAGAATTTAAGGCAGTCTCCCGCTGTCTGGTCGAATGACTCGACGTAGAATTCGTTGTAACGCCGCTCTTACATCGACGCTGCTCGCTAGCCGCCGTTAAACTTTCTTCGTACTCATTTACATCATTATTTTTCACCTTCAACATCGTCTCTCTGCTTAACATCTCCGTCTCTAACCTCTTTTTCTCTCTTCTCCTCGCTCTCTCGTTACTATAACCTTTCTTATCGTCTTTGCTGTAACTGTCTCTTTCTCCCTTTTCCATTTTCCTCCTCTCCTGCTAGCCAGAATCGAATCTCCCGCCGTTCTCTTCCCGTACTCGATCTCGGGCGTTCTCATTCTTCGGAAAACTCTCGATTTGTTACAGCGAGATTTCGTTTGCTGTAACATTTCCTGCTGCAGACAATTCAGAGAACCATCTGAAGAATATTGTGCTCTCTCAACATCGGATTCGAAACATTCTTGAAACACTGTTGTTGGCTGTTACCGGCCTGAATTGCACAATTTTTAATATATATTATTTTTATTACATAAATATAATGCATTTTATAATTAATTTGTATTGCAAGTTTTGAACATTAAAATTAACTTTAAGAAAATAAGCCCTTAATAGTGAAGGGAAAAAAACTAACCTGTAAAAAGCAGGATAGGTGGCAGTTAATCAGTGCTTATCAACAATTACTAGAGGCAAGGCAGGCAGGCTTACAAGCCTGTGAAATTTATGTTTTGAGGATTATAGGCATTCTTGGAAGAAATGGATACATTCAAATTATTGCTTATGATAATCATTCTATTTTATATTGGTTTGTCTTAACTAATTCATTACCTCTTTTCTGGAACTCAATGACGTTCACCTTCCCAGCACCGAGTTTTTAGTCAGGTTGCCGACAAATGCCCTCAATTTCAACCGAAGACTGTCGCGACGATGTCGGGTCTATGCATCGAAGTTTGGTATGGACCCAGCTGTTCTGTTATTTCAGTCCAATTTGGATTGCATGTAAATGTGATGAAAAGATCTGGTGTATTCCCGAACTTGGGTACCATGGCCATTGCATCCTGGTAGTTTTGCTGCAATGCGGGTTTGCTCCCGGTAAATGGCGTAGGCATTACACAGACCTTTCCTGCTTTCATATTAAAGTTATCAGCCTGATTGTGAACGAACTCCATTAAGCCAAGTGGTAAGCCTTCACTCTCAAAGTCTTCTGATTTTCTTTCACCCATTGTAGTCGGTCTCCTTCAATTTTTAAAACGCGTCCACAATATACTGCTGAGTAAGTTTCCCCGCATGCAACACCGGATTAAGCTGTCCTGGCCTTTCGTACAGTTTGTAGGAGTAGAAGGCTAACACGCTGACTTTCGTCGCTTCAGTGCTCCTGAATTTCATCTTCCAGCCTTCTTCTCCATCAAGAAACAGCAACGGGTAAGTCATTGGATCACATTGACTCAAAATCGACATATGTTGTCAGTTGTTCCCCGTGCTTGGTTAGACGCATAAACCTCGCTCAAATGGTGGTTGGTTCTCCATCGTCAGTTTCAAACGCTGCCGCTACCTCATTGACAGTTGGTAAATTATATCTTTCGGGATCGTTCTGTATTACCCACATATAATACAGAACGGCCACAGGCATCCTTCATCATCTCACGAAGCTGTACGACCTCGAAAGCCTCGCTCGGACCGTTTCGTGGGGCCGGGCCTCCTTCTCGTGATTTCTACCACAAATCACCCAAATGGGTGGATTTCCAGTTTCCTGCACTCGTTTTGCACAATTTTCATGATTTCCATCGCAAGCCACCCAATTGGGTGGATTTACATCAGGTATGCGTGCAAAAGGGTTGATGTTTATGATATTCCCGTGAAATTTATGTTTTGAGGATCAGAAATGTATACTTTGAAAATTCGAAGGCAAAAGAAACTCATGCACCGGTATATCCAATTCTGTCGAGTTATAAACAAAAAAGAATTGGGATAACCACAAAGGCACTGATGATATGGCCATTAGATCAGGCTTACTTTAATCTTACTCACTAAACAAAAATGCTGTGTAGAGTATTCTACATTTGACTATCATTTCATTTACCTTGGAAACATCTAGTATCTAGTACAGAGGAGTTTTGGCGCAAAACCTACTCCTACGAGGGAGTTTTGCGCCATCCCAGTAAATAACGACTGCTACGAGATGACAGTAGCAGCCGGGACCGACGGCTTAACGTGCCCTCCGAAGCACGGGGGGTTTCATGATGGAAGAGCTGCTGGCGGACAAACAAACCAGTGGCTGTCACCAACTGCTGGAAAACCAGCTATGGTCACTTGGCAAATGGGTCAGACTAAAGTCCTCCAACAGCCGTGCCCCAAATAGCTGTCCCGCCAGCAGTGGCCGTCACCCAGCCAGCAGCTGGCCGCGCCTGAAGTTGCTGAACTCGATCGATTAGCAAGCCAACCGACGAGACAACCAGGCCACGGCCACCCCCTACCTTGGAAACATACGTCAATGTTAATGTAGAAATAGATACATGCTAATTATCTTAGAAAATTTCACGGAATACACAATTATAAATATAAGTATTAGGATCATTGGAGAATATTTTTCCTTGCTTGGAACACGATCTGAACTGAAATCTAAAAGTCTGCTTTGCTTACCCAAGGCATGTAAACAAAGCAGAGTGAACAACTGTTGTCAGCTCCGCTTCCGCAATGGCACTACCTAGACAGAAGGCCTGATAATGAAAACTTCATATATTGTTACATCATCATTAGTCGACCCGAGGCTAACGAGAAAGACAGGCTCCGACACTGAAAAGTCACATGACCAAGATGGGTCTATTAACAATGTAACTTTCATTTTTCCATCTTGTATTTTAACAATCAGTGTTTTATCCTTTGTTGGAAACAATGAAGATTGGATTGTTAATAGACCTTTTTACACCTCGTAACATCTTGGTCAGGTGACTTTTCAGTGCCGGAGCCTTTATTTCTCGTTAGCCTCGTAGTCGACCAAATGTAGGACTTATTATTGATAAAAATAGAATTAACAATGGTCGACTAAAGATGCCGCAACAATATATGACATTTCCGTTATCAGGTCTTTTGTCTAGAATGCGTTGGCCAGGCATGTTAACAAGAGTGAACAATTGTTGTTAGTTCCGCCTCGTGTACCACATCAGACTTTAGGGAAAGAAAGATTGCACCGATTAACTGCCACCTATCAATAATAAGCGCCGATTAATTGCCATCTATACTGTTTTTTACTGGGTTTTTTTTTCCTTCACTATTAAGGACTTGTTTTCTTAAAAGTTTTTAATGTTCAAAACTTGCAATACAAATTAATTATTAGACACGAAGACACAGGTTAACAAGTCTTTAATCGTTACTAAAATTAGTTACATGTTGAATGTGGCCTCCACCATTTACTGAAAGCAGGTTACACCGGATTACTGTGTCTAATTTCGTATACGAATATTGCATAGAGCGCCATTCCATGCTGGTGGTGACCTTTTGAACTAATTTTTTTTTGGTGGGTATGAACTTCCCATGCCCTCTTGCATAATATTACAAGTATTATAGATTTTGGTCCAGTAGTTTATTTTTATGGCCATGTCAAAATGGAACTTTAATTATAAAGACTCTGTATAATAAAAATAAAATTTATTAAAAATTGAAGAAAAGATTTTAGTATAATAATAGTAGTAATGTTATTTCAAGTTATATTTCTTGAAATATTTTTATTATCGGGATTACCGGTAATGGATATTTACATTTTCGGTATTACCGGTAATACGAAATCCGGTAATAATGACAATCCGGAATTGAAATTTGAATTTATTATTCAAAATTTTATCTTGTTTTAATCAACTGCATAATGCTAAGAGTAATTTGGATTGTTTTTTATAATATTGTCTTTTATATAATTATATAATTTTATCAATAACTTCATTAATATATACTTAATGTTTTATTTTGTTTTGTTTTTTTATTTGTCTTTTTGTCTTTGTTCTCGGTGCCTTGGTGGGGATTCCTGTGTGGCACCGAGCTACCTTTATCCTTATCTTTGGTAGCAATAAATCAATCCATCAAACCCTAGTCGCACTGTGTGCTTAAGTGATGTCAGAGTCGCCACCATCGCAGTTTATATCCGTCCACATGGCTGCTGTCATTTCCGCGCGATTCTTTCTTCTTGGATAGCATTTCCAAGTGTCGTATCTCCTTTATTTATTTTTTTGTGTGCATCCCTCGGGGTCGATTCTAGCCATGATAACTATTACTAATGATTCTTTTAATTGTTTTACTTTTATTCGAGTCATTATCCTTTATCTTGGATTTATCAAGATTAAACTGTTATTACTTTTGTTGTTTGTTCTCTATATCCGCTATTATGATTATAGAGGACACGGTACTAATACAGGGGCCAATCTAAAATTAAATCTAAACTCTGCTTACCCGTTAGGAACGCGTGTATGCCACAAAACCTAGCTATATTAAAGATCGTATTTCACAGATTATTGGGGAAAAAAGATCATTAACGCTATATTTACAGTGTAACGAATATTTTCGTTATAGATACCTCATCCTTCCCTGCTCAATTGTGATTTGAGCGATTGTGCGTGTTTAGGAATTAAAAACGATTGTAAAATTTGGTTGACCTGACCCATGATAAAGGGATCTGACCAATTTATTTAGGAGTCCCCAATTATATAGAAATATTTCTCGTAAAATGAACTTTAATGTTTGAACTTTTGAGAAGCAATTGTTTATGTGAAAAAAAAATTTGACATGGATTTGAATTGTTAAGCGCCAACAATTTTATACCAGCCCTCTCTCCAATGACTCCGTGAACATTGTTCACGTTAACGTTATTGCAAGGTCCCGAGCTACATCAAGGATAAAGAATGAAAAAAGAGATATAGTATTATGAATTATAGGAGGAGTGAGTGGACACGCTGTGAGAGCGGAGGGAAAGAAAGACTGTGACATGGCAACCAGACCCGCAGTTTTCCTCCACAATTTTCTTTAATTGTCGAAATTGCGAGAGCTTATTGGCTGTCTATAACTATCATTGAAGTTGTTATTATGATTATGTGATGAAAAGAGTACAAATGAAAAGAGTATAAATTCCGGGGAGAATTTCCCCGGAACGCCAGTCATGGATGCCATTCGATTCGTCCTACCCAACTGAGTGATTGCCATTCATTTGTTCATTCCCTTTTGAAGGGATTGCCCTTAAACGTTTGTTATAATCTTTCTTAGACGCTACACTTTGTTGTTCAGACAAATCTTGCCGGATCCATCGTTCAGAAGGTAGAAGCCGTGCGGAAAACTGGTGTTGGAAATATGCTTGCGTTGGCTTAAGAAGCAAGAAATCCTCCTGGTGATTTAGAAAACAGCGAAGGAGTTTGAATGTGGCCGAATGATGTCAGTTCAAAAAAAATCTAGTTTAACGGGCCTCGATCCATACTAGCTACTGCAATTCTTACTCTGCTTCCCTACCCCTCCATTTTTTTACTCCCCTGTCCCCCCGTTAACCGAGTTTTTGGATATTGATATTCTATCCTTGCCCCTACTGCGTTCCAAATCGTAGGCAACCAATTCGGCAAAAGACAAACCTTATATGGAAAGTAAAATTGGACTGATTATAGGGAAACGTACACCCCATACTAGGAGAATGACTGTGCAGGCTTTGACTGTCTATCGGGACGAGTCCCTCTTACAAGGGAACCCTCGAACATGTATATCACAGATTTCCATCATATTGAAATATGTCACTCACCTGAAACTACTATAGATGCTTGCAAAATAAGAGAGTGCAAATTTTTGTTTTTTTCAAAATAAACCGCGAATTTTAAAGGACTCTATTTTAAATAACATTTGAGCACACATAGCCATACAAGGACTCCATTGTTAAAGCGGATAGGTTATGTGGGATTCCCTTGTTAGTTTAAAGCAACTATTAACCTGACGCTTCCAAGTAGTAATTTGTTATTTATAGTTAATTTATGGGTGGCAAGCCTTAGAAATTAATATTTTGTTTGCCCTTCATATTCCTTATAATATTGCCAGACTTACAGTTTCGTTCGATTTTTTGGGCCAAATTTTCCTGTTTTCCACTGAAAACCACCCAAATGGGTGTGTTTAGCGCCCAAGCTTGTCCGATATTTAAAAGTTATGAAGACCTGTTACCGCGAGAATCTATGATTCAACGGCACTATTGACATTATCATAAGTTCTTCTTTACTATAAATAAAATTAAATATTGCTCCTATCGTTATTTGCGAATCAGTACAGTATTGGACGAATGCTAGTTTACTTATCTGTGTATTTATAGAGCAGACGTCCTCCCTCCTACCTTCAAAATTAGATCGGCGTTTATCGTGGTTTTGGGAGGGAAAGCTAATAAAAGTTGTTCTGTTAGAGACTTTATGAATGAAGAGAGAATGATAACCAATCCGAGTTATTTCGAGTCGTTATAACAGATACGTGTCGATTCTATTCGCTGCGTCAAGGCCTCCTATAATCATCAAGACCAGAGACGACTGGAGCACTAAAAAAAATGTCGACAATTGGAGGCTTGCTTGAGCATTGAAGCAAGGTGGCTGAAGCAAGCGAACACTGCATTTAACACAAAAAAAAACTTTATTAAATATCATTCTTAATAGCTTCTATTACAATAACTATCAAGTCGTTGCATATCAAATGCCGGATTTCGAGGTGGGTTCCGCGCTTCAGCACATTTTCCACGTTTAGTAGCAAGTACCCATAACAAAGTGGTACATTCCCAGAGATAAACCTATCAGCGACCGGCTGCCTGAAATTTGCATGTCTGCGATAATATTTAATAGCGTTTGAACCCAAGCGAAGATAGTCATGACTTCATACGAATTACGTGTGATAATGCATTACGAGTTCAGGTTGAATCACACTGCATCCAACGCCTCTCGAAACATCAATAAAGTATTCAGTGTAGGCACCATAAACGAACGTACTGTCCAACGTTGGTTCTTTAAATTCCGGGCGGGAGTAACGGATCTGGCAAATGAGCCACGCGGCAGACCGCCCAACGTGTTGAATGACGCTGATCTGAAGCGATCTGTGGAAGAGGACCCGTCAAAAACTGTTCGGGGCCTTGCAAGAGATCATGCTGTATCAGCGTCAACTGTCAGTAGAAACCTTAGGATCATCGGCAAGGTGAAAAAGCAGGACAAATGGGTCCCACATGAACTTACGGAAAACCAAAAAGAGCGTCGGTCGGTTGGGAGGTATGGAATTGCTTTTGCGCCATGAAGAAGCGGGGATTCTTGATCGCATTGTCACCTGCGACAAGAAATGGCTCCTATACGACAATAGGAAACGGTCAGCACAGTGGCTGGATGCTGATGAACCCCCGCGACAGTTCCCTAAACCCTCGTTGCACCCCAGGAAGCTCATGGTTACTGTTTGGTGGAACATCCGTGATGTAGTACATTACAGCTTCCTGCAGCAAGGGTAGACTATCACCGCTGCGACCTACTGTCGTGAACTGCATCGTATGCACAGAAAACTGTGTCAGCAACAACCTGCACTTTTGCATCGCAAAGGCGTCCTTCTGCTGCATGACAACGCGCGTCCGCACGTCGCACGAACGACCGTGCAGGTGCTATAGGCTCTGGGCTACGAGGTGTTTCCACCCCCCCCCCCGTATTCTCCGGACCTCTCCCTACCAACTAGCATCTTTTCCAGAGCCTGGACAATTTTCTAACATTCCTAACCCAAGCAGACGTCGAAAACGCATTCCGGGAGTTTATTGAGTCCCGTGACCATGGATTCTATCGGAGAGGGCTCGAGAAGCTGCCAAATCGTTGGCAACAATGTTTGGATTGCAATGGGGGTTATTTCGAATAGCACGTGTGAAGGTGTCCTTTCTAGAGGGCCATTAAAGATGACCTCTGCAATCCGACATTTGATATGCAACGACCTGATAATTTGACAGATCCCTTAATTCATAATATGTACTTTCGAAATTTTTTATAGAAAAGGATTACTACGTACTAATTTGCACATATGTTTCCACCATTTTGATTGAAACATAAGCCCTCTAAATAATAAAGTTCAAAAACTTATACTCTTCTATTTCAGCATGTTTCACACAGACAGTCGGCCAGAGCGTGGCCAGTTTTTTTCAACGCTCTGGCCTTGGGTCCGTGCAGATGTAATTCAGTAGCGACTGCAGCGCCAGAGTGCCGTATACTGATGATTTTCTACAACTATTAGGGGAATAACCATGGAATCTCAGATGACTTGCGCTAGTAAAAGCCGAAAAAGTAATAAGAAAAATTTGCACAAATTCCTACAAGAACTGCAGGAACATCAAAGAAGCTCTACAGTTTTCCAAGCATACGTGAAAAAGTAAAAAAAGACAAGCAGGGATTTAATTTGTTCGGTGGGTCAAGTAAAGTAATTGCCTAACTGAGAATTAATTGGGAGCTTTTGATTTGACTTACATCTTTACGGTCTTTGCCTAATTTAAAACTGGTGTTGATTTTTTTTGTGTAAATCTAATTCTCTAAGCGAGCTTTGAAATTCTTCACTTCTCAGATTAGAGTCGTTCCCTGATTGAAACTCCTCTGTAGAGAACATCACGATGTAGAATTGAAAGTTGACAATTGTGGAAAGTCTATGATATTTTATAAAAATGAATAGAATATTTTACACAACCAATAACGTAAAAACCAAACCATTAAGGAAAGGCCCTTTGAGCACATATTCTCATTATTTGCGTCTCATTTCTTCATTTCTATGAACAGTCCAGATAAATTTGGACGCTCACGAAAAATTCGTTCATATGTCCTGTGCAGTTCCTAAATAATAGGCGAAGCAACAATCCGCATTGCTAATAAAAACGCAATTTTAGTAATGCCTCCTTTTGCTAGTGAGAACGAACAGTTTTCTGAAGAAATAATTTCAACGTTTAACGTATCATCTGTAAGAGTTCAAATGTGGATTTGCATCTTGGATCGTTGAGGTCTGAATGAATTTTTGAATCCTAAAATTGCGGAAAGGCCACACAAATTCTCTATGATAATCAGTGGTGCCAGATTTAGTAACTTTTTTAAAACCCTTGTCCTTTGTTGGACATTGTTAAACAATGCACAAAACAATGAAAACAAGGACTAGCGCTTTAAAAAAGTTACTAAATCTGGCAACACTGATGATAATATCCATGTTGTTACAACTCCATTATTAGTTAATTTTTCTCACTTGAGGATACTACACTGGCGCCATCTCCACGGAGCGAATGGTGGCCGGACCCTATCTGAGAACCAAGAGGCGCAAGTTAAAGGAGTACATTAAAGGATTACATATAAGGTGCGACCAGAAATTTTAAAGCTACTTGCATTATTGTTAAAATAAATAATAGTGATGCAACAAAACATAAAAAAATGTTAATCACAACTTCATGATTACTATACACATGCATTGAATAAATAATAACGGTCAAAACTTTAACAGAAAAAAATTAAAAACTAACACAAAATACCCCCTGGCTAAAAATGATAAAGCCAGGTTGTTCAACTTTGAATACACAATTTGGCATTGACTTTACAAGTGATTGTAAATAGTTTAGGTCGATATTTTCCCAGCATTTTATGATTTGGGCTCTCAATTCTCCAATTGATGTAAATTGCTGTCCATTTGCATAAACAACTTTCGCTAAGCAACCCCAAACATTTTCATGGATTAAGATCAGGTAATATGGGAGACTAGTTCATTACTTGTATCCCATTAGCGAGGAACCACTCAAAACTCGTTGTGAATTGGGGATTCTCTTGTTGGAACTCAAATAAAAGTCCTCCGATTGTCTCTTCAGCTAGCAGTAGATGAGCTTCTAACATGTGCTAAATAGCATTCATTCTTCCCAAAATAAATGCCAAATTGGACTGCCCGTTCTAACTAAAGCCCCCCCCCCTCTAAACCATTATACTGCCTCCTCCTTTTTAAATAATGACAATAGAAATTATATCCATCTGGATCGTCCAGAAAAATTTTGTCTCATCGCTCAAATCACCTTTTACCCTTGTGTGGTCCGAGACACCATTTCTGACGCCCAAAGTAGTCTCAGTTGTTTGGGAAGAAGTGCTGGCTGATCTCATCTTTATTATACAGAAATCTTTCTGCTTCATGCATAACATTAGCTACTGTTGTTCTTCCATCTGGATACCTTCACAACGTGTCACAGCGCGAGTTGACATTTTATCTCTAGTCACACGTTTTATAATTGCCCTTTTATCACGGTCAGAGGCCTTGAGGCTCGTCCAGTAGAATTTTTTCACCCCTTAATTATCTTTTAATTTGATTGTCAATTGCGGTATGTGAACATCCCAAAGGCTTTAGCTATTGATCTTCCTGACTGGCCACTTTCATGTAGAGCAGTTATCTGGTCCCTTTTTTAAAATCACTTAAAGGTTGTCCTCTTGGCATTATTTAGATTCAGTTAATTAATCAGACAATTAATTTACACATTAGTAGTCATTTGTATTACTAGTTAATATCAGCTGTTGGTTTAAATTGACATTTCTTTACTTAAGAGAACAATTTTTGTATGATGGCTTTATCATTTTTGGCCACATGTATTTTGTTTTTTGTTTTTAAAAATCTTTTTTCTGTTAAAGTTTTGACCATTATTATCTATTCAATGTATTGCAATCGCGACGTTGCGATTAATTTTTTTTTGTTTTATTGCATCACCATTATATTTTTTTTACATTAGCGCAAAGGGCTTTATAATTTCTAGTCGTACCTTAAATAGTAACATCTCTTTGACTCACCCTCTATAATCTATGGTAGTGATTTAGTAAGATTTGTAATACACACATTAAACAATGAATTAGAAATATCTGGGAACATGTAAATTTAATTCATTTTTATGCAAAATAATTTAATGTCATGTGATTCAAGCGTGTACTTATAAGCGTGCACAACATTTATCTCATCAGGATTAATTCAAAATAAAATTATTCAAAAAATTTTTTTTGAGTTGGGGAAACGAAGACATAGACCACCACTCTTAATGAGTATTCGGCCAAAAGTTGATTACTTTTCCATTTTTCAATTTTCAACTTCAAAATTTTTAGTGCCATTTTTACTGTTAGCTACATTAAATTAGATCCTATCTTTTATAATTTTTTTTCGTGTCATGCTTAATCAATCGATCCCATCCCTTTCTTTACTCTCAGTTTAAAATCAAATCAGTGCATTTTCTGTAGAAAAGAATATATTTATATTTCTTCCTGCTTCGTCGGAGCATTTTTACAAATATTTACAAAACCATTTTGGAAATGTATGTGGAATTCACTAAATCTAGAAAAGCGAGAATATTCTGAAGTTTAATGCCATAAATAGTGTTTTTACATCAAGCAAAATTAATTACTGAAAACACGCTCACAAAAAAGATTTTATTACGTCGGCGGTTCATTAAAGAAGGCAAACAAGATCTTTCGCATTAAACATTTGAGTTTCCCCAATGAGGTCTGACTACCTAGAATCCTGTCATATAAGCTTTGCTTCCTCGCAATCACCACCTACGTTTCGATAAAGTGTTGGACCATCCACTTTACGGCTACAACTTGCCACCAAGGGTCTCTTCGGCCTTTGAAAGAACACGTAGGTGGCAGACGATTTTAAAACCGAAATGGAGCAAACCGTAACATGCTACTTCCAACGGCTTGACATCGATTTCTTCTCGACTTGTATCGATTCTGAGTGTTACGGTAGAACAAATGCTGAGACAAATTTGAAGATTAAGTGGAAAAGGTAACGTGCCACAAATAATATGTTTTTGGTTTTATATATAATTTTATGAGAATAAATGTATTCATATGGGAGGTTAGAAACTTTAATCAAAGTTTTATTATTTAAGTCTGATCGTAATTTGCATCCTAACATTAAAAGTACGAATAATGATAACAATTTCAATAAAGAAAATAATAATTAATATCTTATATGAAAATAAGGCTAAGAAATTAGTTTTGACAAATTGGTGAGTTTTGTCGTAAAGTTGACTAATAATGGATTCAAAACTCCATTAAAAATTCAGTCAAATTTTTTAACGAAATTGAAAATAATTTAAACAGAATAGTTTAATAAAAAAGTAATTGGATGAGAAAACAAAACAAAGAACGTTCAAGGAATTCTTTATTTTCGTTTCTTACCGCATTCTTGGAAAATGGAACAAAGCATCCATGCAGTAACCGATGTGAGCTCACTTGGCTTACACACTACGGTATTGCCAGCCATAATAGCAGGTGCAATCTATGTAGCAATAAAAATACTAAATTAATAATTAATTGAGACAAATTTAAATTCAAAAATCTACAGATTTTTCTTCTTCCTAGTCCTTATTCTATTTTAAACTTGCAGCTTAAAGTAATTACAAACGCAAAAATCTACGCCCTCAGCGGGATTCGAACCCGTGGCAAGACCTGCACCTCAGCGTTCTCGACACAAATTTGGCAACAAAAATTTACAGATGCAATCATATTTTTAAAAAGATGGTCGAAAAGGGTTTTCATAATTTATTATTATATAAATTGAACAGCGGCCAAGTCGGTGTTGATATCTACAATGTTGAATTCCGATTTCACAAAATTTGAAGTTTGAATCAGAAATGAAATGTTCAATTTTGCATTGCATTTCATATCATTTGGAAAAAAAAGAAGCTTCATCAGATAATCAGAAGATCGCAAAGAAAATGAGCAACGAGCTATTTTTAAATTCATGGTTTTAATAATTCTTATTAACTTTTCAACATTTATAATTTTTAAATCGATTTTTTGCAATTTCTTTGCCTGTTTGTTTAATGTTAATTAATATCTAAAAATAAATAAATAAATACGAGACGGATGCAATGAGGCTTTAAATCCAATAATTCCTGAAATTATTAAATAAAATAAAAAAATCCTGAAATAAAATTTAATTATTTAAACAAGCAATCTAATTAATTAAAGTAAAATCTCGAAAAGACAAAACATCGTATTTTCCCATATCAAAGATGAAGTTTTTTTTCCCTCTTGGATTTTATATTAAAAACCGTGCGATCGTCTTGCGATCGCAACATACGAATCCTCAATGATCGTCTTGGATAAATACGGTATTTTGTCTTATTATGAAACTATTTTAATTTGAGTATAAAAGGAAATACATGTATAATGTCAACAATAATTTAAAATTAAAACAAATTTAATCACAAAAAACAGCCTCATTTTTAAACCATCTTAGGATTAAATTAGTACATAATCAATATCCTATATATTTCATTTATTTACTAGAATTTGTCCAACCCAAATAGGAAAATAGAGAATAGTTTAGACAATAAAAATATCATAACTTCGTTAGTTTATAATAAACAAATTTACAAATTTAAAAGAATTTTTTAAAAAATGAAAATATTATTAGAAAGCTTTTCAGGGTAACGACTCATTCATTCTCCTTCATTTCAAATGTACTGTTTTCTAATAAGTAATAAAGTTCTAATAAGTTTCTAACGAGTTTTTCTGTTTTTGTCTACATTAGCTAGCCATACCTTTCACTTTACCCACTCGATAAAGGGCAGGGGATGAGATTTTTTCACCGGGTTTTTTGCTAAACCCACATTTTACATGATGCTCTACAACTTTCTAAATAACACATGGCGTCTAACCCCTACCCCTACAAAATTAAAATTTTCAAAATTTACCCCTCACCCCCAGGGACGCGAAATGTTTTTATTCTGAATTAGGGAACATTAAAACCAAATAATCAATATTCATTTTACCCCCACCTGTTCCCCTTGAGCCGTTATTTGGACCTAACGACGGGACACCAATTATGAAACACCCTGTATATAGGAGGTGGATTAATTATTTATTTTTGTGATTAAATTTGTTTTAAATTATATTTCCTTTTTCACCTAAATTTCTGCTTATCTCAACGTAATTTTTGACTATTTTAATTATTTGAATTATTTGAATACGCTAATCTTACCTTAAATGTTAATAAATAGAGTGGTAAATTCCAAGGAGAAATTAAGCCTGCAATGCCAACTGGCGAGCGTGTTGTGTAATTCAAAACATTTGCTTCGTTCTGCATGTGTGAACTGAAAGAAAAATATTCTGCATGTTATTCTAATGTTTACATACAAATTTATTTCAGACTCATGAATAGCAATAGAATTCAAGTTTATTTACACTGAAACGCGTTGTGAGGAATTGCTGTCCGTGTCGGAATTTCGATGTTAAATTTGCCACGAGAAAGGTGGAGCAAAAGACTACACACGTTGATTATTAATTCAAAAACTTCTCTTCCCCTGTGATTTCCTCCAGAGATAGCGTTGAAGAAAGGAAAGTGCAAACCCATTTATTCCTTGTACATTATTCACTGAAGGGGATTCGTAGTGTAAGAGAGAGAGAGAAAACTCGGTTCACCTTCAGAAAACTTTGTGTTCATCTTCTTGTTTTTCCCTTGCGACATTTTATTTCAGACAATTAACCAAGGCAAAACTAGTCTAAAGTTGATATTACAAGCTTCATAGTTTAAAGCAATAAGTAGTCTACTTCTCCAACTTCTACTAGCTAATCAATGTCAGATTTTAAAAAATATTGATCATGCTGAAAACATATTCCATTCAAGCAAATTGTTTTCATTAAAATTGGATTTGAATTGTTTAATTTATGTAATGGGAAGCTGATGTTGTTGATTTCTGATAAATTATGCAATAAATGCATGCTCGGGTAAATAAAATTAAGATCTTTACAAGAGAGTGGAGTTAATCATTTCGGTTTCTGAAGGGCTTAAATGTGGGATGCTCGTAAAATAGGTGTCATATATATTTGCAAGCGTAATTTTGATATAATTAATTTTTAAAGTATTAAGAAAAAAGAAAAAATATCGAGATACGTGATATTGAGATCTAGAAATGATAAGAATGATTTTACCGCCATGGCGGATAATAGAAGCACGTTTTCTTGTTACAGCAGCCACGGATAACTAGAACTCACCTGCATTTTAAAACACTTTGAATAAAACTATGTAAATATGAAAACTGAATTGTAAATTCCTAAATAATTGAACGAATAACATAAAAAGAGAATTTAAACGAATAAAATTGAAGAACCAAAAGTTAAATCGAAAGTGTAGTATTTCTTTATATATTCGAACAAAAAGCAAGTTCTTTTCTTCCTAGGCATTCTATATAACGTTAAACGAAGTGAGCGTCAATTGTTGAAGCACTCCGTATAAGCATCTATTATTTCTTCATATTCCATTGCTAAAGTTTTTCTACGTTGAAGCGAGCGATTAGCTTCTAGCAATTTACTATTGACAATATGTCTAACAGAAGTTAGCTATTGATAATGTTAGGACTAACAGCAATTTTCTGTTGATAGCAATTAACTATGGATTGCAATTAACTATGGATAGTCATATTAGATATATTATATGTCATATCTTAGCATTGAAAGTCCTAATGGTACCGTAGTGGTACCATTAAAGCATGTACAACAACGCCATTTCCGAGTATCATTAACTACTTGTTATATTCATTCTTGGCACATCGTTACAATTTGTTTGATATATGACATGCCATATCTCAGCATTGAAAGTTTCCAATGATACCACTAGAACACGTACTACTAAACCAATTTCTATTATCATTGATGTTTGATATACAGGGTGAGTTTTAAGTCGCGCACATCAAAGTTTAGCTGCCCGTAAAAGTACCAGTTTGAGAATTTAAAAGAAAGTAAAATATCACAGAGATTAGTTGAAATGTTGGCTTTTGTTTTTAGCAGACAAACCTTTAAGTGTTACAATAAATGTTGGAAATGACGTCCTTTTTCGTGATACAAAAGTGTGTTCGTTTTACCAGTTTTTATGAGACTCTGCGAAGCATGACAGCAATCATGTGTAGACTTTTCACATAAACCACATTTTTTAGATAACCCCATAGGAAGAAATCAGGGGGGAGTGATAAATCTGGCGAGCGAGGGGGCTACAATCCCTAATTCGAAAGAGGACGTCATTTCGAACATTTATTGTAACACCTAAAGTTTGTCTGGTAAAAATAAAAGCCAACATTTCAACATGCCTCTGTGATACTTTACTTTCATTTTAATTCTCAAACTGGTATTTTTACGGGCAGCTAAACTTTGATGTGCGCGATCTCATCTTATAAATTATTTCGAGACGAATAATTGTACAGCAAAATTAAGGTTTTGTGCTTAATAACAGTGCTCTAAGTGCAATTCTTTGACGACCGCCAACGATTACTGTACTTTCGCGTCAATATTCCGCGGGGTATACAGTTTTTTACATCCCGTAGAGAAAAGATGCGGGTTTAAATTGTTTTTCTTTTTTTTACAATGATGGCGGATTCTGAACTTCCCCGATCGCTCTAGACGCCATGATACAATATGCTAAGCAAAATTGGCACCAAAGGGGGTCCAAGAGACTAGTAATTCAGAGATTTACAGGGAAGGTTATTGCCTTTAATTGATGAGAAAAAATGAGACAAAAAATTGAAACTACACGTTTTGAGGTGTTCATTTAATACATGGTTTTGGTTTCATGGTCTTGTATTATTATATAAAATTAATAAATATTTAATTAGTTACTTAATTAATATAAAATTATTATATAAAATTAATAAATTAATGAGGCAAAATGTAAACAAAAATTTTATTTCATGTATGATTTTATTTAACATGAGATAATTATAATACAACAATAAATAATATAAATAAGCATGGATGGATTTCTTTTTGAGAGGTCACGTTTCGTAATTCAAATAAAAAGTGAATTAATGTACTGTATGAAGAACAGTACATTGTATATACTGTATAATTAAAGTACTGTGATATATATTATACGCTCATTTCGTTTGAAGTTCATCAGGAGTCCTGATTCAGGACGGAATGCAATTTCGTCAGAATTTCTCTGGTGGCAACCGTTTGCACTAATAAATTTTCCGCTGGAATTCTCTTCCCCATGATCTGCATATCTTATACACAAAGTTTCATCACTATCCGTGCAATAATCCGGTCTATCGTGCAGAAACGGGAAACTTAAATTATATCCTTTCTCTCTCTCTCTCTCTCTCTCTCTCTCTCTCTCTTTTTCTGACCGAATCTGTAAAAATAACCTGATGGCTGCGCATACCAAGACACCTACAATGAACCAGTGAACTCATTTATTTCAATTTTTTTCTTAAAAATCCCAAATCCCATACTTTTAACAACTAATACTAAGAACGGAACTATTAGGGAAATCGCGAAAGGGAAATTACACCAGCAAAGCAGTCATTGCGATAATAAAAAAAGAAAAAGAAAGGAAAAAACCGAGAGATTACTGAACAAGCAATTGGTACAAGCAGGGATAGGGAGAACGGGAAGCGAAATTGCTAACTGATTCAATGCTAAATTTATGAAATAAAAACAGCGCCAAAGCGGCGGAACGTTTGGACTGGTGAACTAATCGGCTGTTCCTTTTACTTCCCTCCCCATTCAAGCAGCTGTTACTTTCACTTTCCCCTTTATACTGGATAAAGACGCGAAGAAAGAAGTGGTGAACTTGTGAATATCTTTTCCTCCCATCTTCCATGTTTCTTTCTTCGTGCCTTTTCTTAATTCCAGTATAATCGAAGAAGACGAATTTCGATAGCTAATTTTTTTTTCCAGTTGTAATTAAATTTCGGTTTTAACTATTAGGCAATCATAACCGTATGTAATAAATAATGCACAGCTTTCTGTAATGATGTTAACAATTACTGCCGAATTTCTACCTTTGATTCCCTGAAACTGAAACTTTATTAAGGTTTTAGTTTCGAATTGCTAGTTCAGCAGTCCGAACACAAGGATCGCTAGTTATTTCCGCATTTGAAAAAAAGTGCTGAACTTCGCTTCCCGTTCTCCCTATTCCCTGGTACAAGTTCACCTTGTACATTGTACATCTAGTTACAAACATCTGGTACATCTAGTTACAAAATTATTACTTGCGCAGTATGAACTGACACATAATCAAACTATTGTAATTGAGAAAAATATATAAATATTTGATGTCAGTTTTCAAATACTTTGTGTGTTGTTATATCTGATGATGAATCCATGTTTTTTTTATATGATCAAGCACCTGTGAAGAAGGATGCCTCGCCATACAGACAAACCTACGAGTTTGGCAGTAGTCACATCATCCGTACGAAAGAATGCAAAGCTTCCCTCCGGAACATTGCCCGTCGTGTAGGACGCAGTGCCCGCCGTGTCACACTGGAAGTTCTTTTAGTAAATAGAGAAAAATAGTAAAATAGTCATTCTTCCTAAATGAAGACCTAATTTATACATGATGATTAAAAAGTCTTCCCGAGAGATTTTGAGTATCTGAGAAATATACATACATGTATATATTTATAATTTTATATCGTCCATTTTACAATACAATTTTTATTATTGTTTAGATAGATATATTTCGTCCTTTCGGACATCATCAGTATCATCAACGTGTGTAAAATAATGAATCTCATACATACATGTGTAATCCTAATAACATTTCTTGTGTAATTGAATTTGCCAGACTCCACTGCCAGCCTCTGCTACGAGAATCATCAACAGCCTGTCTACTAAGTCTATTGTACATCTCAATATAATCTAATCAACTGTTAATAAATAAATAAATAAATTTGTTGTATACAAGAAGGTACTAATTTTTTTTTTGTATTAGTACTTTACAAGACCTAACTAGGAAGACACAAAAGAATTTCAACCGGGTTCGCCTTTTATAAGGCTTTATCAAAAGATACAAATGAAAAGGAATGCATTCAGGAATAATAAGCCAAGGAATGAAAGGCTAAAACCAGTGGGAATTTTTTTTTGTTCGGTATTGTAAAGCGTGTGTCAACTTCATCAAGAAAAACAATAGAAAGATCTATTCATTTCTTAATACACTCTTCTAATCACTTGTATATGCAGTTATTAATGATGTGGGGGATAAATATTATTCTATTCTCATGATGCCTCCAGGATGTTGCAATTTTCTCAAAACAGCACTGCAGATTTGAGGCTCTGACCATAATCTTTTCTTCAGCTTTCCCGCGATTCTATTAGCTTTCTTCTAAAGAATCATTTCTCAAAAATGAATTGAGATATGTTAACAGCTTTGTTTAATGACTTCAATTGTTACTACTTTCAAATAATTTACAAGTCTTACTCGTTATAAGAAAAGCAGAAAATGTTAATCATATTTAGAAGATTAATTTTCTTCTCGGGGCTTCTTTCGTACCCTATCGTCTCGAAAAATTAGAGTCTTCAGGTTTTCTGCAACTCTTTCTGATTTAACATTAGACGTTCGTCGAGGTAAAGGAAATTAAGATTTTAAATATTTATTGCATTAAAATATCTATTATACTTTCAAAATATTTCATACTGTTTTAATAGTTTTATTATTTTGTAAGCGGTTTAATAATATTATATTTCAAATTTAGTAAATGATAAAAATTAAGTTTTTAAAGAAGTCGAAACTAATTATATGTAATAAAGCAAAATTTTCACACATTAACCAGCAATTCGTAGAAAATTTCATTTTAGCGAGGCACCTCCCCCCCCCCCCCCCCCCGAGATTATATTTAGCTCATTGATTAAAGACTTCTTTGCTGCAATCGTTTTCACCTTTAGAAATGTAATAACTGCAAAAAATTGCAATTATCTTTCTTTTTTTAGAGGTAATGCAGAAACATCAGTTATAATGGAGTTTGAAAGAAGAATGAGCCTTGGGTAATGGATAGAATAATATAACTTGCGTGTTATTTATCAACACACTAAAAAAACTAAAAACGCTTTGGTAACAAATGTGCAACATGCGACTCCGTTGAGTCTGTATAGAATGAGAGATGCAGTAAGTAGATGAGTGCTTTAGGATGTCAGGGTTTTGAGATTATGAAAAATGTACTTCGTTTGAAGAAGATTAAAACTAGATAAATTGGTAATTGTGTTAAGAGGTAAAAAATTATTAGTTTCTCTTGAATCTGTATTATTTTATTGTAGTTCCTAAACTCACGGACTACAATAAACAATTTATGAGGTGCTACTCAAAATATCCGAGAATTTGAATAATCCGCCCAAACCAAACACCGTACGAGATTCTGCCGCTAGATGCTTTCAGCTGCTGCTCTGACAAGTTTCGTAATCGTAAATTTCTTTGTGAGTTATTGCTGTTTGTGTTGCAACGTGATCTTGTGCTTCTGCGAATTTTCAAATTTATTCGACCTGGTCAGACAGGCAACGGGAAGTTTTACTGCGAGCTTTTGAAGAGACTAAGAGAAAATGTTCGGCAAACGGCCCAAGTTGTGGAAGAACAAAGACTGGCTGCTCCTAAAGCTCTGGATGTAACATTATGAAGGCAAAAAGCAACATGGCTGCAGTCCCCCACCCTCCCTACTCTCCTGACCTAGCTCCCTGTGACTTCTACTTTTTTCCTTAAAATGAAGAGTCTCAATATTGCTGTTGAAATGAAGGCAGGTTCATCGAAAAACCGAGTGGTTATAATTAAAGTTCCCCACTTCAGCGCGGGTTGCAGACAGTGTTATTGTCACGTGTCAAACGTCGTCGTCCGAAGGTATTTTCACGTTCGGTTCTCCGAGACGACGATAATGGGAAAACAGGATTGGACGACAATCCGAGAGATCGACGTTTCGGAGTGGGATTGGCCGACGGCGAACGACGTCAGACGAGAGCGAGCGGGAAGGACGAACGACGGCAGAATACGAGAGAGAATGGTAACGAAAGCATGGTTTGTAATGTTCGCTCATCGTTGAATGGGCGAAGCAACCGCAAACCACGGCAGGAACGGCGGCTCGACGATAGACCGTCAGAGGAATGCGACGAACGCCGACGGCGAACGAACTCTCACCATCGCCATCGTCAGGCAATTACCCGCCACGAGGAACCGACGAGAGACGGTGCTGGCAGTCCGCCGTGCATCGAAGCCGACGAAGCATCCGTCGACAGCGAAGCTTTCCAGCAACGTGCTCATCCACTCGTAAGCGCCATTGCCACGGGCTTATATCAATTATTGGAGCCCTCGGTTTTTGACACCGACGAGCACGGAGGCGAGCGCCCATCGTTACCGTGTGCTGACGACGCCTGAGAACGTCAGAACGAAAGGAACGACACCGACGAGTCGCCGAGTCAATTCCCTCGTCAGGTACGTGCGGTGGTGCTAAGTCATTTGATTCTTTTCTATTGCAACGTACGTGCTGAAATCTTCTCTTACTTTGAGACGGCGTTTCCCGAGACGGCTGGAGCTGACCGAGTTGACAGCGTCTGGGCTGGAATTTTTCCGTTCTCATTCGCCTTGTATACCACGAACAAGGAACAGGGGGAATACTCCGCCTTTTCGCTGGCTTCTCTGTAAGCCGTTTGCTTCGACGAGACGACTCTCTGCGTCCGCCATGCCGCCCGTGAATTTGCGAACTTTTCTTTTTAAACTCTCGAACTGTGTCTTTCTTTATTCGACTAACAGTATCGGCAACCAACCAGTGACTTTAGTGGCCAAATCACCCCCCAGCTAATGTTAGGACTAAATTCCTGTATTTCTGTCGTCGCTCATTTTTGACTATGCTTATCCACCCTCAGATCAAGAGTGGCCGCATCCCTGTGTGTAATATTTCTCACCGATAAACTTGCTGCCAACGAACTTTGTGACCACGAAGAAGTAGTGTATCATAGGGATTATTTATTTACTCAAAGAGAGTTTTCTTCGCTGCACTTCAGGACTGTGGTATTTATATACTGATAGTATACTCTGCGAGCTTCCGAGAATTCTATGTGCTATTACTTCCGCGACTGGCTCAAAGAAGTGTCGTCGTCAGGAATATAGCGTGACTGTTTGTGGTTAGTTACGTTAATCCAGTGAAGTGTTCTTCGATAGTTTGACTGAACTTTTAATAATCTGTGGAACTTCACCGGCAATGCGACCTTGTGTGCGTTCATCGAAAAAAGCCATATTCGGAGAGTTCTCCTAGCGACGTTTGTGAATTGCAGCCTCGCCCTCTCCGTTAACCAACATTGCAGCGACGACGTCGGCGGTGATTATCACGTCCAAGAAGTTGTGCGACGTGCAAACGAACTTTGACTTTGCTTGAATTATCATTTTTCAATTTGCTTCAGCATTGTTTATTTGAGAAGCATTTTTCCACTGCGTCAACTTTATTTTTTTTACTTTGAATAAATTTATTTATTTATTACCTACCCATGCCTGTCGATCCTTTCTCGATCACATTGACACGTGACAGTTATTGCACGGATAGTGATAAAACTTTGTATATAGGCTAAGCAGAGCATGGGGATGAGAATTCCAACGTAAAATTTATTAGTGCATACGGTTGCGACCAGGGAGAAAAGTGGCGCCATATGCAAAAGCGCAATGTCTCTGTAAACAACCAATCTAGAGAGGTCACCATACCATTGCGAAAGAAATTTTGTGCGTTCCTGGTGAAGCTCTATTATCAGAACAGCAGCGATAGTGCAACAGCACTGAACTGAATATCGGCATGTGAAGGTATTGCTAACAGAACCCATGACGGCGAGAGGTTTACGAAAGATGATGCAGGAATTTGAAGAGATGAAAGGGAATTAGGTGTGCTGCCCATTCACCAGACCTTAATCCTTGTGACTACAGGCTGTGGGGAACCCTGAAGGATCGTGTTCATCATGGAGGCGAGGCGGACGGACCATGCCTGAACTGAAAGCCAATAACATTCGTCATGTTGCAGCCATTTCACGGGACACACTTCCTGCTACTGTTGAGCACGCTGTCCTGCGCTTCCAGCATGTTGTCGACGCAGACGGTGTGCATATTGAACATTCCCTCTAATAGCATTCCAGTAGTGAATTACTACAGTCTGTGTATGATCTTGCAGCGCCACTTTTTCATCTGATGGTAACCGTATGCATTAATAAAATTTCCGTTGGAACTATTTTCCCCATGTTCTGCATAGCCTATACACAAAGTTAATCACTCTCCGTGCAATAACGCGGTCTGCAGCCCGCGCAGAAATGGGGAACTTAATTATAACCATCCGATATTTCGATGAATCTGCCTTCATTCTCAAGAGCAATATTGAGACTTTTCATACCACAGTTCCTTCTAATATTCTTAAAAACTGGAAATTTGTTAAATCGACCGTGTTTAATCAGAGTTCATAAAACGAGGGAACCTATTATTTGATTATTGGAAAATGATAATAAATTAGGTTGCAGATGATAAAATAAAATTTATTCTGCACACAAATTGCTTTATGGTTTCTATGAGGGGTGGGTGATGTGAAGTAAGCCAAGTGGAAAGCAAATGACGTAGCGCAGTGTTCTTTTAAGACTTTCCAGTGCATTTTCCACGTAAGTCACATTACTGCACCGCTTGGTTAATGATGACATCTTCAGTCTGAAAATGACGATTTGCAGGGTTTCTTCATTTCCGGAAATAGAAAAAAAAGTTCCGTTCCGACGGCACCATATCTGAGAAGTACAGAGGGTAGGATAACAGCTCGAATTGGCATTCTTTCAATGTTTCCACAATCAAGGACGCAATGTGTTGGAGTATTTTTGTGATGGAAGAAGACTCCGAGTAACAAATTTTCGGGTCTATTTCGGAAATTCAAGGATGCCATTGCTGAAAACAGTTTGGAATAATACTCCTTATCGATGTTGCACCCTTCTGGTCATCCTCAGAGTTCCAAAAGACCATAATTTTCCAGAACTTTTTGGCGGTGCGGAATTGTCATGTTTCCATTGCATGGACTACTATTTTCTTCCGGGTCAAAATAGCAATTAACCGGCGGAAAAACCTGTTCTTGTCGTTCCGAAGACGCTGTGAATCACAACGTCCTCTTTCCTTACTCAGCTTGTCACTTAAGCGTGACAAAAGGAAAGAAAAAATTCCGCAATCTGGATTCGAAATTATAAAATTATTGAAATGTAACATTCGGTTATCAGTTAACTAAAGAAGGTATATCTGGCTTCGCTCGGATTGGTTGAATATACGAAACCAACTTATTTAAGGTAAATTTTAGAATAACTAAAAACTAAAGCATTTTTGTCAAATTCGACTAAGCGTATAGTAGGGTGTAAATGTTATAAATGCAAAATATGAATGAATTATCAATATAGAATTAAAATGTTGCTATGCAGTAAGTTATCTTCCAAAACTCTTTTAATAGACATCATTTTTTTTTATCCACCTGGAGCATAGATTTGCATAGGTTGTCGGAGATCCAACGCGTGAACATGCTAAATACAGTTGTTCATGTGAAAAGCACGGATTATCCAAACTGACTTCTGCTAATTTTAACTGGATTCGTTTGAAAGAAACTTCTTTCTGATTAGAAGCGAGAATATCAACATATCATTTTTTTTTCGCAACCAGTGAGGATAGCCTCAGTGACTGGTCATGCATATTCTTTACAAACATATTACAAAGCTTTGGTAGGTTAATATTACGCAACGGAATGATTAGAGAGCCAACTTTGAGTTCAATAAACTGTTGAAGCAATCCAGAAAATTTTTTTTTAGAATTAAGAAACTTGATTGGAATCTTATCTTTTGTACAGATTGTCGTGCGAGGAAGCTGTTCCAAAATGTGTTGAATGATTAAATCGACACCGTCATTTCTTGGAGCATGTATTGCCCTCTCGCATAACTATTGAAAGTTATTGATGTTGTTGCCAATTTCTGAAATTTATTCTTTTTGAAATACCCTTCTTTAGATGATCTGTATTTTGAACCAACAGACAAAAATTTAGCGGAAAAGCAATTGGACATTATGCTCGATTTTTCCCTTCGGCAATCTCCAACCTGAAGTAATCTTTGCTTGTGGGTCATTTTGCAACAATGCTAGCATGTTTGTTTTCAGCCTCAAAATTGAAACATTATGACAAAATGTAGATTTCTTAAGGCAAACATTAATTTCATCCTAAAATATTAAAAAAATTAGTTAAAAATCCTTTCCGGTCTATGTTAAAGAATGTGAAGTTTGACATCCGTCGGTTTCGTGGTTGTAGAGATTATCGCATAATATAGATTTATTTATTTATTTATTATGATTATTTAAAGTTTAATTTGCTTTTGTAACCTTACACAATTTCTAATAATTCAACTTGAAAATTATACATTTTTTTTTAAATCATTCGGGCGGAAGATCAAATAAAGCACAAATATATTTATCACTTATAAAGCATTAAAAAGATTTGGCAGATCATATATGAGGGGAAAAACTGACGAGGAGTAAAAATGATAAAATTTCTTAGGCGCTCAAAATTGTTATTTTTGTCAATGAGGCACTATATGTACAGGGTAAGTCAAAATCATGAACTCGAATTCAGACATTTACACTCATTCACTAAAGTCATGGCACACCCCTCCAATCAGGTTCCCTGTCCGTAATGAGACAGATCCCGCTGCTTCCATTCTCGGAATGCAGGTGCACAGGACTCCTTGATATCACACAATCATTGTAAGCAAAACTAGCTGCAGAAATAGCAGCACGCCAAGAGCTATCCGCATTTGAACGGGGGATGATTGTTGGTGCCAGACGGATGGGTGCCTCAATATCAGATGTAGCCAACGCCCTGCAATTTTCCCGCACAACCGTTGCAAAGGTCTATGGAGAGTATACCCAACGAGGGGTTACAACCCATGTTGGACAGCGGAACGGAGCCACCCACGCCTCATTGATGCCAGGGTGTTCGCCGGGTCACCCGGCTTGCAACTGCTGACCGAATCACCATGCCGTACAACCAGGGGGGGCCCAACACGTTATTAGGCAGGTGTGCCATGACGTTTGGTGAGTGAGTGTATTCTGTGATGTCTACTACAGGTATCGTAACGTGAGACATGTGCTTCGAAAGGTTAACTTTCACAGTTTAGTTTCCATGCAGTGTTTTCACTGTAGCCATTGGTGATATTGACCGCGACATGCTACGAAAGGAATGTCAGGAGATAGATTATTGGCTTGATGTGTGTCGGGTTATGCAAGGCGCTCGCATAGAACACCTGTGATGTTATGTGATATGATGTTATGTGATGTGATGTGTTTGAAGTAAACTTTGAACGTTTACCTTTCGTAGCACGTCTCACAATACCATAGTTTCGTTAGATTTCACAGAGTAAACTAATGAAATCGGGTCCATCATTTTGATTTACCCTGCAATTCTCACGTACGTTTATATACTGAAAGCTGGTCTATTTAGCTAATTTTTGTTCTGTCCTGCATAATTATTTAACCTCATTGGCTTATCAGATAGATTTTATCATTAGCTGGTGTATGATATTCTCACTCATTCAAAAAACCTAATGTAAATATGTGGTGTATCCGGTATGTTGAATATATCCAGCTGAATGATGGCCGAATTTGGGTAATGCCCCAAAATTACGATGTGGAAACTCGGACGGGATTTATTTCCTGACGACCAACTAATATCAAATAATTTACTCATAAGCAGCTTTCTTTATGGAATTTTGTTATACTTTTGTGCTTGTGATTTACTTTCACATAATCTTTTTACTACTATTGCAGTTTATGCATTTTTTATTTAATTTACTTTGCCTTTCAGCATAAGATGCCATTTTTAGTATTCGCTTGGTCGAAATGGACAGGTTGGAATGCAACGGCATGTTGATGGTGTCGTGTGGAATCATAAAAGAATAAGAACAACGCTGTATTTTTCACTTACGTGTTAAGTAGATGAGGGAAGGTGGAAGCAAAATGTCTGAAATTTAAACACGCACGAGGAATATCAACGGTACGTGCCAGGCCAATCGGTTTCCCTTGATCACGGGCTTCAGCTCTGGCAAACTCTTCCGACCGTTCTTCCAGTCGATCGGCAATTTTCAGTAGAATCTTCGCACGCTTCTCCATCGACAGGTTTTGCCATCTAAGAAAAAGAGAAATTAGTATTACTGAATCAACTTGCCATTTTTAAAAACGTGCATTAATTATCTATGACAACAGAATTAAAAATAATTACTGGTAGTTTTCAATATGAATAATAATTATTAATTAACTTTTTCCTGTTCTCCAATTACAAACTTAGTGTTTCTGGAATTTTTCTTGCTTTTAAAATAGCACTTGATACTAAAATATATTTTGCAATTTACAGTCAGTGACAAAAAATAGCACCACTATAATTTTCACTTAAATCGTTTTAAAAAAACAAAATTAAAATCTATTTTTGGAATGCAGATACTTTGTAATGTTAGTAATAACTTCAGTATTAAGAAAATCAAACATTTTATAATTTACATCTATATGCAACACTTTCCCAAGTGACAAAAAAATTAGTACCAGTTAATAAAAAGTTAAGTGTGTGCTTTCAGTTAGTGAAAAAGTGAGGAATTGAGAACTTTTATTTTTTATTTAGAAACATTCATTGATTTGTGAGAATTGTAGTATTTTGGGACGAGGTTCTGTATTATCAGAAAAAAACAAGAAAACATCTCAATTCGTGAGATTGGGCGTCGAATGAAGAGAAGTCCAAATGTTATTTCCAATTATTTGAGGAATCCCGAAGAATACGCAACAAGGGTTCTGGACCACCTCGCGCATTAGACCAACAGACAACTCAAACATTCATAGAGCTGCATCCAATTCTGGTCAAACAGCACGACAAATTCGAGATAGTCTTCAGGTCAACACGAATTCAAAATATCCGCATCTTTTACGGGAGCGCATTATGAGGAAGCCACCACTACCCAAGCACCGTCAAGAAGAGACACTTCTATTTGCTAGACAGCACATGAGGTGGGGTTCAGAATAGAACAATGTCATCTTCACCGATGAAAAGAAGTTCAACCTTGACTTATCGGATGGCCTCTCACATTATTTTCATAATTTGCGAAAGGAAATACAAGTTTTCCCATGAGGACAACTGGTTGGTAGATCTCCACACATTCCTATAATATCGAGTGATATTAATTTAAGAGAATTTAAGCGAACTGATCCGACTTATATTCGCAAAGAGTATAAACAAAATCCAAAGGCCGAAAAGCGCTTAGCCCCCGAAGGTGCGGACCAGTCAGCGCGAGGCTTGTGACGTCGTATCTCTCTGCAGAGCTTCGATAGCGCTTACTAAACAAAGAGATACCAAATTTGCCACCACCGCAAATCAATCGAGGCCGGTGTTCTCATTTTATAACTAACCCCGATAACATACTACTACATACCAGTACCCTAGAACAATGCCGAGAAAGTTTGTTAGATATTAACCGTAGCTCTGCAGAAGCGCGCTGATTGGTCCTCATTTCTCGAGGGAGGCGGGGGGGGGGATTCTAAGCGCTGGTAAGGGCAGTCACTCATGATGCGAGACATTCATTTAGAAAGCCTGTTTTTTTACATGATCTGCCGCAATGTGGCTTGCACAAGAATGGGAATGCCTAAAAATGTAATCCTATAAGCAAAACACAAAAGGTAAAGCTAAAAATATTGTTTATCATAGAGCCTTAGAGGAATGAAATTATCGCGTTTCAAAGGTACACTCGTGTACTAACTACTTTAATGAAGAACAATTGAAAATGTTTTGAAAATCAGTAAAAGAATGGATTAAGAATGATGTTAGGATTTTTAATATATGAGCAATATAAAACATTAAAATTCATCAAGAACAAGAAAAAAAAATGTTCAAGAAAATATCAATTAAAACCTGGGAAAACTATAGCAATTCCAACGTATAAGTTGGAAGGGGGTTACAAAGAATTCAGAAATCTTGTGGGATAATACCTTCGAGCATAGAAATGGAAACTTTATATTTCTATTCTCGAACGATAAAACACAGATTGCTCACGATAGTAAATACACTCACAAAGCCTATGATGATTGTATAATGAACTTAATTTGTCGTCATGGAGCTAAGGAGTCAATCCCGTATATGAATAATACAGAGTCCGTCAAAAAATGTATACACATTTTAAGTAACGAAAACCTATTTATTATGTGTTTGTTTTACATTTAAATCACACTTATAGTGCTGTCTTCAGTTAAGCATATGGTTACTTTAGATATTCAAAATGTTGGCCATTGGCGGTCAGTGTTTCAATGGAGATCGCTACTCATGCCTCTGTAATCTCCTGCTTAAGGTCCTCTAGCGTGGGCGGCTTACGTCGGTAGACTTGATCTTTCACAGTTCCCCCGCAAGAAAAAGTTTTCCAGTGTTAAAAGTGGTCCAGTGTTAGATCTGGTGACCGTGGAGGGAACTCAATGGGCCCTCTTCGTTCACTCCAATGGTCCTGCAGATTGTCATCCAGGAAAGCTCATACGGCTAAATGGTAGTGTGATGGCGGCTCGTCCTGATGGTAGAAGACCTCTTCATCAGCTCCACAAAGCGCATGTATTATTCTTAAGCGCTAGAATGGCATTTCACGAAGCCTCTGATGTTGTTAGCAATGAACTGTAAACAAGAAGAGCATTATGACAAACATTATCTCGCATGGACTAACAGCAAAGTCCCCTTCCGACAAACTGGTACATCGCCACAAAAGCTGATCCATGTGCATTGTAATCTTGTGATCGACAGTTCGTAAAAATTCATAGAGAAAAGTGTAAAGCTGTAACTGAGTCAGAAGCGCAGCATTTTTTTTGCGCAAACTGGTGAGCAGTTTCATTTTCCAGCAAACAAACTCATTTATGAGTTGAATGTCAGATTTTGAAAATGTCTCTAAAGTTATGAGGCTTTACCGCAAACATTAGATTCATTGGCAGGTGTCGATCGTTTAAGAACAGGTAATTTGGAGCGAGTTGCCAGCGCAAACGACAATTGCCCCTTCCATTATTTTATTGTTGCCTCCTACGTCTTTTATTTTTCGATCAAGAGATTCAAGCGCTTTATATGCCAAGGTCTACTCATTCCAAAGTATACTTTGCACATTTTTAATACTGTACTTTACCTGGGCTTATGCTACAAACCGACTGTGCGAGGTAAAAAGCTTATTCCAAAGTGGTATTGAATCTATAAAATATCAGAAAATAAAAGAAAATAACGTTTTCAAATAACATGGAATATACGAGGTTTCACGATTTTAATATCCTTTAAATATGGGTATATGACGTTTAGAGACTTAATATTTTGGTGCATGATGCATAAATATATAACAAACTTTTTAACATAAAGAAATTGATATTCAATAATTTAAAACACTTGTAGAGCGGACAGTTCGCTGGAAGGTCTCCGTTCAGAAGTTGTGGAACATTCCATTTTGTGCTCAAATTTGCGGAACTAATAAATTAATTAGAAATATCTCTTTGTCCTTCCCGGAACATCAAGAGTAAAGTGACCCATTTTCTAAAGCTCTAGCTACAAGGCATTTAAAGCATTATTTTTTACAGGGTGAGCCCAAACATTATTTTTTGTTCAATTTATTGCTGGTCCCCTATTTGCCTTCGGGACAAAATCTTTGCTGAAATATATGATGTGTAATATGCTCTTTACACCTCTGAAGTTTCAGGATAATTCGTCAAGTATTTTCTAGATGTTCGACAAAACATCTATATAAAGGTGTATATTATAATGATACTTTTGGCAGGACGGTGTATATTATAATGATACTCAGATGTATGATGTTTTTTAAAGAGGTTTTGCTTTAACAAGGGTTAGTTTTAGACGTCTGTAATGAGAAGACTATTTTATTCCGGGACGTCTACCGTATTAAAAAGCGACATTCTCTTATATTGACAGAAAAAGGAGAACACAGCCTCTTTAATTCCAGTCATATTTCTCGGCGGCGAAGACAATAACTTTTTCAGTGCACAGCACGATTGAGAGGTTCTCGATCATAACACCCGGACTACTCAGCCCTATTCATTATTGCTACGATCAATTGAAAATTGCAACTCCATCTGTCGTGTTCAATTCTCTTTCAACAGTGTGTTAAGTGAAATACGAGACTCGCCAGTGTCGCAGCCAAAATTAATCAGAAATGAGAAATCTCCTTATTCTCATTAGTGTTTCATTAACTTCGCCAGGAGAATCCTTAAAAACGTTCTCATATTTGAATAATAACTTTGATATCTATTAATAATCATTAATTGAAATTATTAATTGGATTTAAAAGCGTTCGAAATTACATTAATTTTAAAGCTCACTAGTTTTCTCGTCAAATTGCATTTTCATGTACTTTTTTTGCAAACAAGAAAATGGAATGATGATAAAATAGTACGAACAACGTTATTAAAAGGATATGTCGGATACAATGCCTGCAATAGAAATGGCGAATATCACTTGGAGCTACCAGAAATTGTGGCACAGACAGCCCTCTTCACAAACGGAGTCAGTGAAAAGTGAAATTAAAAGCTTGCAACGTTACACGAAAATTGTTCAGTGGCCCTGAAGAGTCCTTTAATTAACAAACGCAACCAAGAGTTGTTAATCCAGAAGCTCTGCATAGCACCATCTAGATTATTTGTAATCTAGGTAGTGTTGCCCTGCATACACATAACAAGGATGAACATAATAGGTTATCACAACAGTTCAAGAAGGTTGGCTTTTTTTGCGCTGACAAACAACCCTTGTCCATAATCTTTATCAAATTACAGAGACAAAAAAGCAAGATTAACTGAGACAAATCAAAACTTCCATCGAATATTTCTCTAGAATTGAACGAAACGAAACTACATATGCATTTATATGCTAAATTCATTTAAATTTTTAATTAATAAATTTAATAATACGAGGGTTAATCGTTAAGTAAGGTCCGTTTTGCAATAAAAACAAAACTACTATATATTTTTTCAAAATTTTTTCTTTACTAGATTCTATGTACCTTCAACTATTTTTTTCCACATAGTTTCCAAGTTTATTTAAGCACTTGTCATAGCGCTCAATGTACTTCCGCATGATCACTTCAAAGAAGCTGCCGCCGGTGAAGAAAATCACGCAGTTTTCACTTGTTCATCGTCGCTGAAATGCAGGCTGCCGATGGTCTCCTTTAGCTCCCGGAATAGTTGGTAGCCACTGGACGCGAGGTCTAGACTGCAAAGCGGGCGGTCAAGTGGTTCCCAACTAATCAGATCTCTTGTTTGAAATTGTTTGTTGAAAACATCGATAGTTTATTGTTCATGGGTTATTAGGACAGACAGTAAAAGAAAAAAATGAAAAAAAAATCAACTCATACTTGTAAAACCCAAAATAACAGTTTAAAGTCATTTGCCATATAAATACAGGATAAGCCAAAATGATTAGCACAAAAAAAGTAAATTAACTCACGATAAATTTATAGCCAAAATAAATGACAGAATGATAAATTACATTAGTCAACATTTTACAACTTTTTTACGTGTAATAAGTTATTTTCAAATATGCCATAAAAATTTTTTTAGCACGTACAGATTTCTTGTTTTTTAATGAAACATTTAAAAATTATTCAGTGTTTGGGGGCCTAATAAATTTCCTTGCGGCCGCAAAATACGGATACAATATTAAAAATTAAATATGGATACTTTAACATTGCAGCCTCTATATGCATAAATTGAAAAAATCTAAAGCAGATTCGAATTCTACATACCAATTACTCCTAGAACATTTTCCATGGTCTAGAATGTATAAAGTGTGTTAACTAGTGTTATCGCTCTAAATTTTATCCAACAAATGGAAATACCCGCCATTTGCGAATTGATCATTAGGACGGTATTGCTCATAATGGTGACAACGTATAGGGAAAAAGCGATCATTGTATGATGTAAAAATGACGTCTATAATATATCCAACGGCATTGCAAGACGAACTTTGGAAAGAAACCACCACCCAACAGTACAGGACGTTGAACAGGCCGTACTAGGACCAACATGAGGCTTTTTTGTAGCGAAAGACTTGGCTATTGTTTCTCATATGCCGCAGCATACGAGACAGAGTAGCTTCGATTATGCCCGGACAAGCTATGACAAGCTAAACTATAGCATATATCGCAAGAAGCGCTCATATCGAACAGCTTTGAAAATTAGTTTAAACCTGATGGTTTGTGGAAACCTATCATTCTGCCACTTATTTTGGCGATACATTGATTACCAATTTTGGCTTAATTGATTTTCTATACCAATCATTTTGACTTATTTATCTATTCTGAAAATCATTTTAAGCTGTCTTTTCGGTCTATCATTTTATAGGCTACTAGGTTTCTCGAGTGTCTCTAACATTTTATGTAACTAGCAGTTATATGCTATTATTGTAATGATCCACCATCAAGCATATCTCTTTCATATTTCTATATCCTGATGGAACATCGGCCTCGGTGGCTCAGTGGTTGCGTGATCGCCTCTGATGCCCGAGGACGCGGGTTCAGGGGGAAAATCCTGAGATCACGCATTTCCTTCGGAAGGGAAGTGAAGCCGTTGGTCCCGTGTAGTCGTTTGCCGGCTGCACGTTCAAGAACTCTTGCGAGGCAAAATTTGCGGCCCCTATAACGCCGTCCTGAAATGACTATGGCAGTTGAAAAGGACGTTAATACCAAACAAACTAACCAACCTTATGGAACCGTCTACCTTGTTCATCGCTCACTGCATCCAAATTCAGAGGGGAAACGTTCCAATAAACAAAGAAATTAATGAAAAAAATGGAAGGAAAAATTCCGCGAACTGGAATTCGAATCAGGAATCACAAGTATTATGCTTGTCGCCTCTACCATGTAGGCCACCGCGGACACTCGACTCCAATTATCCTAAACACTACAAGTAGTCAACTTGGGGACCCAACGATAGGGAAGATACCCGGCTCGCTTTTCCAATAAACAATTTATGAAGTTCTTAAAAGGCATGAAAATTCATTTAACAAAACAGAGTAGGGTGATAAGAAACTAAATTCAGATTTGGGATTTCAGATTAAACTATAATAAGGAAAGTGAGTGAAGTTGAGGTTGTAGTTTATGCAACTGCCTATTGGAGAACCAGCAACCAAGCTGTTTACTTAATCTGTTGTTTTTCAATGGCGACGAATTTTTTTTTCTGAATATCGGAACTTTTTATGCTCCTCAGTTTCACTTGTTTTATACCAGGATTTTGAAAGTAAGTGATTTAATTGTTTTATACCTATTTATTCCTTATTATAATATCTACTTGTTATTGTAAGTTGAAATAGTTATCATGCATCGTTATCGGAAAATATTAATTCAAAAAGATACATAAGGTGGGACAAACCCAGGCCACACGCTGTTCCTAAAGCGATCCCCCATATTTTTACGATTACTTACCGTAATCAGATCTTCTTGGAATTCTGTTGTAGGAGCCAAGGTTTACACTACAAAGACTTTTTAAGGAAAGATGTGCCTTTGTTTTTTTTTTTTTTTTTTCTTTATCTAAGATGCCTATGAAATATTGAACACCTAATATTTTGAATTTGCTATTATTTTTCCCTTTTTTTGGAGCACTTTTTTTGAAATAGTAAAAGAGTACTCTTTTGAAGAATTTTTTTAAAAAATTGACTTATTTGATGGTTTAAGATAATACGTTGAATAAACGAAAAAATATATTAAAATGTGAACACACTTCAACCATATAATGTTACAAAATAAAAATCAAAAAAGACAGGCTTATTTAAATACAGTAATACTAATTAATTTTGAATTTAGGCTACGATCCTTTTCATAAAAGAGTGATACTGAAAATAATGACGCTGTCAGTGGTAACCAATCACAAGTAAGCATGGTTGATGCATTACTTTCTCCCGTAACTTTCAGCAGATGTTACTGAAGGAAGATACAATTTGTAGGCAGAACAATTCTCAGTATTGCGCTCAGTAGTATAAGAGCTTGATTCGCTTGTTTAAATAAGATAGTGTTGGCCGTCTTTTTTTTTTTTTTTATTTTTGGTTCCTTCACCCTCCCAGCCCGGTTTCTCTGGCGAGTATACCAGGAATAACCAGACAATAAGCAGTTCAATCTGATTGGTCCATTTCAGTACCACTCTTTTATGAAAAATACTGTAACAATTTTTTTAAAGGTTTAAGCTTTTTTTTTTTTCTTTTTTCTTTTTTTTGGTTGGATGAGTTTTATGTATTTTTTTTGATCAACTGCGTCTTTGTGATTACGTAATTATTAATTCTTAGGTGTCTTGGTTTTAAACTGACGAATGATTTTGCCTCGACTTTGTCATTTCATTCCTGATGAAGAACTCGTAATGAGTTCAAAAGTGCTAGTGCTTACTGTAATTTGGATAATTTTTCATTGGATATATTATCATTGGACTTTATTGAATTATTAAATGTTTCTTTGGACGTTAAACTGCAACCTCTTATTATGAAGAAAGGACATCACAGAGTTAGTCCTGGACTGCAGTGCCACTGTTAATGCCTTTTTGTGTGATTCACTAAGGAGATTGACATTGGAATTATATCTTTTCCTGGAGTTGAAAAAGTTGCTCCGTGCTGTCAAGTTAATATTTTAGGTCTATTTTAAAATTTTAAAAAATTGGTTAAAAATTTGTTGAAAAAATTCGTTTAATACTTTTAAAATTATTTTAGTCTAAATTCAAAATTAATTAGTATTATTTAAATAAGCCTGTCTTTTATAATTGGCCTACTACTCTCTAAGAGTGAAGGCCTATGTGTTCGTTTCAGAAACCCAAATTTTTTTACTTTTTTTTGCTGAAATCGGCTTAAAAACTCATGATTCGGAAAGATATGTTGAAATTTTGAAAAAAATAATTTTTTTCCCGTCTGTACGTATGTACGTATACAGACTCAAGGGGAACAGATTGAGGGAATATGAATATTGTTTATTTGGTTTTAATGTCCCCTAATTCAGAATAAAAACATTTCGCGTCCCTGGGGGTGAAGGGGTAAATTTTGAAAATTTTAATTTTGTAGGGGTAGGGGTTAGACCCCATGTGTTATTTAGAAAGTTGTAGAGCACCATCTAAAATGTGGGTTTAGCAAAAAACCCGGTGTAAAAATCTCATCCCCTGCCCTTTATCGAGTGGGTAAAGTGAAAGGTTTCTAATGAGTTTTTCTGTTTTAGTCTACATTAGCTAGCCATACCTTTCTCTTTACCCACTCGATAAAGGGCAGGGGATGAGATTTTTTTCACCGGGTTTTTTGCTAAACCCACATTTTACATGATGCTCTACAACTTTCTAAATAACACATGGGGTCTAACCCCTACCCCTACAAAATTTACCCCTTCACCCCCAGGGACGCGAAATGTTTTTATTCTGAATTAGGGGACATTAAAACCAAATAATCAATATTCATTTTCCCCCAATCTGTTCCCCTTGAGACGTTATTTGGACCTAAAGACGGACACAAATTATGAAACACCCTGTACAGGTATGTGACCAGTTTTGTGCAGCTAACTCCTCTGAAATGGCAAATAGCAGAACCAAATAATTATACATATTTAGAGGTGCCTTAAATTGTGCCTTAGCGTATATTTTCTTTTCTGTCAATTGGGTAAGCCTTTTTAGAGAGATTAATTTTTTTCTAAAAATTAAAAATTGGCTATAGCTTTCAAATCAGCGAACCGAACTGAATAAACTCTACATGTACGGACTCTTCTCATTAAGGCGAATTCTTTTTGCAAATGACTTGTTTGGCTGTGATGAGCCTTTTGGAATTATTTATTATCCCCCCCCCCCCCCCCGGCCCCCGTCCCCGCCCAGGAATTTTTTTTTTTTTTTTTTTTTTTCCATATAAAAATTGATTCAAGCTTTGAGGGGTCCTTTAACTATGCATTGACGTGCTTTTTATGGAAATGGGCTAAACCTTTTTAGAGAAATTATTATTTTTTTTTTTAAATGAAGAAATGGCAAAAGCATTCATTTCAGCGTCCCAAACAATTAAAACGTCATGGACAGCTTTATCTTATTGAAAAATACAATTTTCTTTTTTGAATCCATTTCATCAACTCGTGGTAGGCCTGTGCGAATGTTCCATTCCGCCATTCCAATTTATTTTTATTTTGTAACATTTTATGGTTGAAGTGTGTTCATATTTTAATATTATTTTATGGCAATTTCGATCTGTGAAAACTGCAAAGTAACTTAACTATGTGTTCCACTTTTTTGTTCAATATTTTCACTTTGTAATTTTGCCTGTACACGAGGGTCACTTACAAAGTCATGGCAACTATTTTTTTTTTTTTGCAGTCAAATGTGTTGTTATACAAACATTTCATAATTTAGGGTGTCCTTTAAGTCGTGGTCGTAAATTTAATGGTATGCATATTCAGTAGCAAGGAACAAAAAACTCCCTATGAACATAGGTCAAACAAAGTGTGATGGATAATTGCGCGAGATTGCCACCAGACGCCAGTGCTCACGACGCAGTGCATGCTGGGATGACGTCACAAGTGAAACAAGAAACTTGCTGCCTAGAATGTGATGAGCACGCACGTGTTGACATCAGTAGCAGAGACTGATATATATAAACTTTTCTTTTTACATATAAGCTTATTATGTATTATCTCATATCTTACTTTCCTTTAACCACCAATAAACATAATCGGTTCACAACAATAATGGTAGCAGAGCGTGGTTAGTGGTTAAAGGTTAAATAGCCGAAAAGGATACGAGGCTGACGATAAAAAGCACCTAAGACAAAAGTTCACCGTTGGACTAACCTCCAACAAGAAACCCGAGGAATCGCACGGAGCCAAGATGGAGAGAGTGGCAAAGATCGAGCAACTGACACCGGAGAACTATGTCACATGGAGATTTACGGTAGAGACTGTTTTACGTGCTAAAGGGTTGTTTAAATTAGTAATCGAAGGGAATGAACCGCCAGCCGGTAACAGTCAGGAGGAAATTAAGCTGAGGGACGAATGGGAACAAAGAAATTATGAAGCTCTAGAAATAATAGTCCTAACGCTATCACAACCTCAGGCCAGTTTATATATCAGGAAAAGGAATGCCAAAATATTATGGGAAAGATTGGAGAAGAAACATGCAGGCAATATAAGGATAGAAAAATTAATTTAACATTAGAATTAAGACAAATTAAGATGAGATCGGATGAAACCATGCGGAGTTATATAGACAGAACTAAAAGCCTTGCGGAGTCATGCGCGTGCGTAGGGGAGGAAATAAAAGACCGAGAATTAAGTCATATATTAATTAGTGGGCTCAATCACAAATATGATGGAATAAGCGCAGCATTAAGAAACTATCGGGGCGCGAAGCTAGCCGATTTAACACAAAGGCTAGAAGAAGAGGAAAAAATATTAACACAGGATAACGCTGTGAAACAAGCATACAAAGTCGGAATAAGACGGGGGAAAAACAATGATAATCGCATCTGTTAGGTCTGCCGAAAAATGGGTCATATTGCTAAATTTTGTCGTTTTAGGTTTGATAATAAGTCTAAGCAAAATCACTATGCCAGCGCGGAACAGAATAAGACTGGGTCAGAAAGAAGAGAAAAGCCGCATAATAATCGAAGCGCTAGAATAAATAGAGATAAAAGGGATCAACATGCTCAATCCGCACTTAGGACTGAAACGAGCACGTGTTTGCTGAACAAAGGGCAAAACGAACGCAAAATGGCGGCAATAGCGAACGCGACCGATAACAATAGAGATGACGACAGCGATATTTGGTGTCTTGATTCTGGGTGCACTTCTCACATGACGTATAAGAGGGAATGGTTAACGGACTGGGAAGACGAATGTGGTTCCGTGAAAGTTACATGGCATAACAGATTAGGGCACGTCTGTGAAGAATATCTCGATTTGATGAGGAATAAAGATTCGGTTCGAAGCTTAAATTTTCGCGATAAAAAGCTGGGAATGTGCGAATCATGCATAAAAGGCAAATTAGTTTGCAACAAGTTTCCCAGGGTATTTAACGAACAGGCTGCAGACAAACTGGAACTGATACACATGGATCTATGTGGACCCATGCCATGCGAATCAATTGGGGGGTCACTTTACAAGTTAGTGATCGTAGAAACATATACGAGAATGATCTTCACGTATTTTCTGAAACGGAAAAATGAAGCGCTAACCAAATTCATAGAGTTCAAAAATTGGGCAGAGAATCAGGTAGAAAGAAAGATCAAAATTATCAGGACAGATAATGGGTTGGAATTCGTGTGCAGGGATTTCGAAAACTTACTCAAAAAGGCAGGTATTAAACACCAAAGGACAGTGCCAGCGAGTCCTCAGAGTAACGGATTAGCAGAAAGGGCTAACAGAACGCTCTTAGATAAAGCAAGAACCATGCTAATACACGCGGGACTACCCCAGAAGTTTTGGGCAGAAGCAGTAGCTACAAGCGCGTATTTGCACAATCGGACAGTAAATAGCAAGAATAAGGAAATAACGCCACTAGAAAAATGGTACGGGAGGACGCCATTGGTAGCGCACCTGAGAATATTCGGATGCTTGGCATATTACAGTATCAAGGGGAACAAGCGACATAAACTTAACCCGAGAGCGGAAGTCGGAATTTTCGTGCGCTATGCATTGAATAGGAAAGGTTATAGAATATACGACCCAGAACATAACATTGTAAGGGAAGTTAGCACAGTTAAGATGGATGAAGGTACCCTTGGAATAAATTACTTCAAGGAGTTAGAGACCGATAATACAGAGTCGGAATGTGGGCAAGAGAGCTGGATAGAATACAGGTTAGGTAACACAGAAGTAAGGACGGATGAACATGAGGACAACATTCAAGAACCATGTATAGTAGAGGTCGAAGGTAATGCTACTGATGAACTGAGAGGGAGACCTGGCAGAAAGAGGGGTGATACCAACGAGATTATGCAGATAAGGCGCATGCAACAAGCGGAAGAAAGAGAAGGAAGGCACCTGGAAATGGGCGTCAGAAGATCGGAAAGAATCAGAGAACAGGCAGATATAGCGGAGAGGGCACCGAACAATTATAAAGAGACACAGGAATCTGCATTTAGGGAGAAATGGAACAAAGCTATGGATGACGAAATTAACTCGTTGAAAATGCATGATGTATGGGAATTAGTGGAATGCAAAGAGGGAATGAAAGTGGTCGACTCCAAATGGGTATTTACGATAAAAGATAACCCTGATGGAACGGTTAGAAGAAGGAAGGCAAGGTTAGTCGTTATGGGAAACAATCAAAGACCTGGTATTGATTTCGTAGAAAGTTATTCTCCAGTCATTAAGATGGAATCATTTAGGGCATTAATAGCGATTGCAATCAAGGAAAATATGAGCATAGAATTCAGGGACATTAAAAAAGCCTACTTATATGGCGAGCTAAATGAAGAGATTTATATGAGACAGCCGATGGGTTATGAGCAAGGTCAGGATCTAGTATGTAAGCTCAAGAAAAGCCTGTATGGATTACCTCAATCGGGAAATTGTTGGCACAAAAGGTTCAGAGAGGTTATGCTGGAATTGGGACTTAAGCAATTGAATAGTGATCCATGTATATTTATGAGCAATGGAAATGATAAAATATATATTGGCGTTTACGTCGATGATTTGTTATTCGTAGAGGATACAGCTAATATAAAGAAATGGGTTATTAAAGTGAGGGGGCATTTCCAATTGACGGAGGTAACCGGCAACGATTCGTTCCTGGGAATTCAAATTAAACGCTCACAGCACGGCATTCAGATCTCTCAATCTCATTACGCAAAGAAGATCCTGCGACGATTCGGGATGGAGGCGTGCAATCCAACCAAAACTCCAGCGGACGGGAATCAAAATTTGGACAAGCATGAACAGTCGCCAAGTGTAGATGGAAATGATAGGTTGTTTGATGTATTTAGCCGTGGGTACACGACCCGATATAGCATATTGTGTTAGCTGCCTATCACAATATTCAAGTGATCCCAGACAGATACATCTTGCAGCCGTGAAGCGTGTGTACAGATATATAAAAGGAACTTCTGATTTGGGACTATTATACGATGACAACCCAGGACAGTTTAGTTTGTGCACGGACGCAAGTTGGGACTCCACGAAGGACGCAAAGTCATTTTCTGGATATGTCACGAAAATAGGCAACTGTGTAATCAGCTGGAAAAGCAAAAAGCAAACTTTAGTCGTCATGTCTACATGCGAGGCGGAGTTGATGGCCATCTGCGAGGGGGGTACGTGAACTTTTATGGCAAAATAATCTCTTAACTGAACTAAATATGGAGAAATATGCAGTGAAACCCCTAACGCTCAGAACGGACAGTATAGCTGCTATAAACTGGGTGAATGGCCATGTGACTACACAGAGAACTAACCACATAAATCGCAGATACCACTTTATCAGAGATGAAGTGAAGAAGGGGAACATAGAACTGATACACAATAGAAGTGAATGCATCGAAGCAGATGTATTGACGAAGCCCCTAGTGTTCGACAAAATGGACTTGTGTCGTGAAGGGATGCAAATGAGTATCAAAGAAAGAGTTGCATCAAACCAGATGAATGCAAACTCGCGCAAAGGGGGCAGTGTGATGGATAATTGCGCGAGATTGCCACCAGACGCCAGTGCTCACGACGCAGTGCATGATGGGATGACGTCACAAGTGAACCAAGAAACTTGCTGCCTAGAATGTGATGAGCATGCACGTGTTGACATCAGTAGCAGAGACTGATATATATATATATAGACTTTTCTTTTTACATATAAGCTTATTATGTATTATCTCATATCCTACTTTCCTTTAACCACCAATAAACATAATCGATCCACAACACAAAGCACCGCTTCCGAGAAAGAATGACTTTATTGACAAATGGAACAACAACCCGTGCAGGTGTTTCTTTGGTAGTGTCTCGTGTCCTTGAAGTCCTAGCAAATGCTCAAATGTTCATCATGGACACGGCAGCATGCTTCAGCTCTTCTCCTCAAAGAGGCACGCAAACGTTCGCAAAGACCAGCATTCTCTCGCATGTTCTCAAAAGTTGGAAGGTGGAGTGAGGGAGTGAGGGTGGAGCCTATTTTTAAGGGAAAAGCCATTTTAATTTACTGAATTAATTTTTTAAAATTTTAATTTGTTTTTGCAACCTTTAAGTTCTTTATTTAATTATAATATTAATTAAATAAACTCATGAAAAAGATAATCAAGTTCTAATGTCTGATGAGTGATAGTGCAAACGGTATGTTCGTACAACTGGTTTTTATTTTAATCTAGTTTTTTCAAAAGTAGTTGGTTTTAAAACTAGTTCTGCTAGCCCGTAAATTACCGCGAGATTATCAGATTGGAAAATGGAGCCGCTGATGGTATTCGTCGCCTTCCTCGTCGTTGGCAGCGAATAGTTTATTGCCTTAGAGATTACTTCGAAGGTCCTTAGATGTGCATGCAGACTATTGTGCTGAGCGTTATTGCGGAAGACGAATTTTTTTAAATTTTTATTCCTCTCCCTTGTCTATAACACTGATAAACAAAAAAAATATTTTTAACTTTTCTTCTTATAATTTTGCAGTTTTGGGCTTATTCGAATGCGCTGATATCGACCACGATATTAGGTTTTTTTAACAGCTCTTGTTTTTGAATATTTTTAAGTCTCAAAAAGTCTGGCCGGTAAGAGAGAAACTGATGGTATAAAATTGTTATCAATTGGCTCTTGGTATATTCCGGCCACTACATATTAAACTCGGCATTCTGAAACAGTTTATAAAAGGTCCTTGACAAAAATCGTGAATGTTTTGCATTTCTTTCACGCAAGTTTCCAGGATTATCACAGAAAAATTCGAATCGAGTATTTAGATGGACCACAAATTAGACACTTGTAAAAGATCCAAGCTTTGTGAATTCAATGAATGAATTAGAGTGTCACATACATACAGAGAGAGGAGCAGACGTTTACGTATTAAAGAAAAAGAAAACTTTTAATTCAACTTGAATTATTAAAGTTCTGAACAAATTAATTGAAATGTCACAATTTTGGGAATTCCGTATAAATGCAAGGAATAGGATCTTGCTTCCGTTAATGGTCCGGAGTGGGTTGGCACAGAAACCAGTAATGGCTGGGTATCATGCACGTGGACGGAAGACTCAATGTCACCAGTCTTGATCCTGCCGTGTCTGTTGCGGAACAAAGCAAAACAAATTAGACAGTAGAATGCAATAACCAACGCACCAATAAAGTTATTCGTTAGCTTAAGAAATGTCAATGTTCTAATAGACAACTTAAAAGAGCACCCACTGTAGCTTGGGTGATTAAAGCCGTCCTCTCGCGCGCTATCCCTATCGCGCAAACGGGCCCGCGCACGCAGGAAATAGCTAACGCTAAACGAAGAAAATGCTGACAGATCTGTGGCTTGGTCGGGCGAAATGGTCAATACGGGTAGTCGAACCTCCGGAATTACGCACTCCTAAGAACCTTAGTAGTCGGGCAGCCGTCCTTGTAGCGGTTACGTCGTCCGCCTCGGGAAATGGAATTCGGGGTCCTCGATGCTACTGGAATTTTGGCTCCGCCACTGTCGTGCTTCGTCTCGGTTACGGTCACCATTAAAGCATTATCAGAGTCCGAATCAGTAAAAGTGACTTGCCTACTTATGTCTCCTATCTCATCCCCGTCCGTCTGGTTCCATGGATCCGGGCTTGGAGACCTTACTCGGGAAGAGTCAGCATCGGCAGGTGAAGTGGCAATGGCTGCGCTGTTGGAGCTGAGGCTGATGGAGTTGCCTCAGCGGACGCCTAAACGTGAGGTCTTAGAATCTAGGCGCCCAGGCGCACATGCAGTAAGTGGCAGGCAGCCCATACGGGGTTGCGTGGCTTATACAAACGCCTCAAAAACGAGGCCCGTTCACATCTGACGAGGTATCAGAAGGCCATCGGGAAGGTAAAAAGGAAAGTCTGGTCTCCTCCGATGACCTCGCATAAACGCTTAGATGATGTGTAACGTTTTCTAAATGTAACCGGACCTATCCGTGACCATTCAAGGAGCAAAAAAGATCGAAGCTGAATGGCCGCTTTCCTCCATACGATCGGCGTTGATAGAGGATGGCCCTGCGATCGACTCCAACGAGCCAGCCAGAGTTCCTTATTTATGAAGGCGATCGCAACGGCTAGGTCCGGTTTTAATACCTCGTCAGTGGAATCATTTAAAAGGAAGCGCACAGACTGATATGAGAGATGTACCAGCCCATAATGCTGCCTCAAACGATCCCAGATCGACATAGCAAACGGGCACTCGTAAAAAATATGACAAATGGTCTCGGCTACGCCTGACCACCTTCCACTGAAACAGACGTTGAAGGGAATAAAACCCGTGATGCAGCAGCCGCCATTGATAGTTGAACAATGACTTTTCAAAAGCAAGAGATTTTAAAAGCTTCATGACTGCTGCCCACGGGCGATCGGGAAGAAGTCGAACGATGTCAGTCGATTCCCCAGGGTCAGACTGCTGAAAGAACCATGCAAGCCGGAGCATTCCCCATTGCTGAGGATCAATACGGCGTAGCATTGGTAATAACAGTTCAAAGTCTAAGTTGATGGCTTTGTACAACTCCGGTTGATATTGATACGTAATAACTGGCAACAAGGGAGATAACGGAAGCCTATTCACCTTAAAGAAAAACCGTAGATGTAAGAAAAAGAAGTTCACCCTTAAAGGGGGAGGGCTAAGGAATACCCGAATCAAGGCAGCCCGCCTGGCCGAAATGAGATACCTTTTAATATCGGGTAAACCCAACCCCCCTCTCTCTAAGGGAATAAAGAGGAACGCTGCTCTCAATGGATGGCGATGCTGGGCAGTCGTCCCCCAAACACAGTTCACAATTGCCCCACGGAGTCTCATGAGAAGATTATACGAAGGCAAGGTGAATAGGCATTTAGATGTTAAAACAGGAAGCACATGAGTCTTGATAAATCTCACCTTGACAAACATCGATGTTGGAAAACGAAGACTTTTATCAAGGCGAGAGATGCACTTCTCAACCACTTGTTGCCAGTGCATGGAGTCCATGGTCGGTTGAAAAGAAAAGACATATCCTAACACTGTAATTCGGTCGCACCATGTTATTGGGAAGGTTTTAAGATAGTCCACAGTCCACTTCCCAATAGCAATACCTTTAGACTTGACGAGGTTGATGGAACTCCCCGTCGAAGTACTAAAGCGGTCGAAGGTTTCTTTAAAGATGCTCAAGGAGTACGAGTCGGACGCAAATAGCACTACGTCATCTGCATACGCCAAAGTCTTGATGTTTATTGATGCAGCTGGCAGATCGTATCCTCGAACATCTTGGTGGCGATTTAAGTATTGCAATAATGGTTCCAAATAGAAGATGTATAGCAGGGGGGAAAGCGGGCACCCCTGCCTGACACCTTTACACAAATTAAAGGTGGCAGATATGGAACCATTAATCGCCACACATGATGCGGCCGAAACATACAGTGCGGAAATAATCGTGGCAAAAGTCCGAAGACGAAGGTGTCGAAATACGTCAAAGAGAAACACGTGGTTCACTTTGTCGAACGCCTTTTCTTGGTCAAGGCTTAAAACGGCAAGAGTTTGCTGACGAGCACACGCTTCTTCCATCACACATCGAATCGTAATAAGATTATCGGACATCCTGCGCGATGGAATGGAGCAGGATTGTCCGGGGTTGATAAAATCTTCGGCGAAAAATTTCAGTCTTTGTTGGAATACACCAGTGAAGACCTTGTAGTCGGTGTTTAGAAGGGTTATTGGCCTCCACTGGGTAACCAACTCTGGATTCGGCACTTTGGGGAGTAGGATGATTTTCCCCATAGTGAAGTCCGGTGTGATGGAAGACGGGTCTTCGATGATCGCATTAAACACTTGCACCAGAAAAGGCCCAAGAAGATTCCATGTCGCATTGTAGAACGAGTATGGTATGCAATCCATACCCGGGCTGGACTGGTGACGGCCGTTCGCTGACAGGAACTTCTTGACTTCGTCTTCGGTGAAGGGACGAGAGATAGACAGGTCAGCATCCTCAGAAAAAGGTCTTAGCGCCTCGATCCACTGCTTCGTTTCGTCTGACGTAATGATTGGGTTGTCGAAAAAGGATGAAAAATGGGCGTGAAAGGCTGACAAGATGTCGTGGTCAGAATTCAATTCCCCATTTTCCACCACCAATCGATGACATCGTTTCTTGTTGGCACGTCGTCTCTCCTCGGCGAAAGCGGCAGATGATAAATTCCTGACGTCAGTCGCCCAGGAAAGTTTAGCTCTGAGCGCTGCGCCAGCCGCCTTCCGGATCATTAGAGCGTTGATTTCACTCTTCACCTGACGAATCTCCATCTCGAACTCCTCCTTTGGGGTGGATACTTGGAGGAGCCGGAGGATCTCTTGTAGCATGAGGAGATGACGACGTTGGCGACGAGCAGCATCTAACCCAATCTTCCGAAAGAACCGTTTGAACTTGGTTTTTAGTTCTAACCACGAAGCAAGTGTAGGAGGCACATTACGAAGGCGTTTGTCAACGAACTGAGCGAACGCTCCCTGGTATTCCTCTTCGTCGAGCAGAGAAACATTCAGGAACCACTTGCGATGGACTGCAGAGCCTGCGGATGATGCTGGAAATGGAGGATTCCATGACCACATGATGACACTGTGGTCGGAGAATGAGCATGGAATTACCTCCATTTTACCCGGCGTACCAACAAATGCATTGTCGACGAGAAAAAGGTCTAATCTTGATGTAGTGGGCCCTTGATGGAAAGTAGCCCCAATGTGATTACTCTGTGGATTGTGTGTCCATAGGTCGAACAATGCATTTTGCTGGCACAGACGATACACATGACCAGACGAGATGTTGTTGTCGTCTGGATGGCATTTCAAATCTCCAGCAATCACCACCGGCAACGATGTACACAAAAAGTTATTTAAGTCTGTGAAAAACGTTGGTTTCTCTGCTGATCTACACGGTGCATATACATTAAGCAATCGGAAATTGACACCAGATGTTGAAATGTCCAAAGAGATTACCCTGCACTCGCAGTCATATACACAGTTCGACACTAGAATGGAGGGGTTGAAGATGATGGAGGCAACCCCTTTCCCATTTGGTGACGAAGAGTTGATAAAGAATTGTCCGTTGGTGTATTGACTGCGAAGGCCCGGAAGGTCGTAGCACTGTTGAGAAGTGGCGAGTTTTACTTCTTGAAGTAACAGGATATCCGGCCTGTACAGGGCAATGAATGATGACAATACCGATTGCTTAAAAGAGGAACCAAGAGAACGAACATTCAGGGAGATGACCTTCATTGAGGATGTTTAATGGCGAACCTGCTGACCTGTATCCGATTGAGACTTGGGCTCCCTAGATGATGCAGGAAGCTCCGTCTTTCTTCTCATCGGGGATCGCTGACGACCTGATGAGGAAGAAGGGCTGTGCTGGTGGCTTGCGCGGCTGTCTCTTTCGGAAGAAGATGTTCTTCTCTCGTCCCTGTTGCCACGATCCCGCCTGGACTTTTTCTTGCGGGGACTCCTCGTCCTCACAAGAAGATCCTGCTGTTTCTGCGCTGATGGAAGCGAGGTCCCAGCAGAAGATGTCATCCTGGTAGGTGACGACGTATTCTTCGTCTGCGCAGGCTGTGAAGTTGTTGACTGCGCTGGAGGAGGAAGAGCTGGAAATTCCTCCATTGAGAAGGCGGATTCTGCTATCGAAGGATCTACGTCGTCATCTCCAAAAACTTCGTCCTCACCCATCGACACATCCAGAGATGACTGAAGAAGCGGTGTAATCCCTGGGAACTTGAAAGTAGGAGACGATGGTTTCTGCCTCCCGAGCTCCGAGGATGTTGTCAGAGATGAAGATGGTGGGGGCATCATCTCCTTCTGCACCTCTGGAACAGTCGAAGGAGCCGATGTAGCATGGCTCATTTGCAATGCGGATGACGGCGACGAAGGTTTGGTTGCCACTGTAGGCTTTGCCGGTGATGACATCAGGGGTTGCTGCTGGGACGACATTCTAGTAGACGACGATGGAAGATCTGCTGGTGCTGCAAACACCCTCTCCTGGCACTGGTGGAACTTGCTTACAAGGCGATTGCAAGCATCACAATGCTTTAGAAGAGGGCAGTCTTTCCGGACGTGAGACGTTTTCTTGCAGTACCAGCAGCACTGCCTTTGACCCTTGTAAGATACACGAACTTTGTTGCCGTGCATTACAAGGTTTTCAGGAATGTCCCTCTGAAGGTTCATCTCGACTACGAGGTCACCAGTCCTCTGCAGAGGAGAATCTGGGTGTGTTGGATACCCGAGTTTTTTGACCTGACCGTAGTCTGACATGTAGCGCTTCAGGTAATCTTCCTCCATCAGCGGCGAAGCACCCCGGATAAAGATGGGCAGATATCCGGGTTCAGCGTAGACCAGGCGGACGGTGGTTTGTCCGACCTTAACAAAGTCCGCAGACACGATGCGGTCTGCAATGTTTCGCTGTCGGCAAAGCATCCTCCACTCGGTTGGAGAAAGTCTTTGCAGGACAGAAACAGCGGGATCGCCCGAAGGCAACACAGGCGGGATGTCTATCTTGGCATAAATCGCTTTCATAAACATACCGACGGCTAATGGACCGTCGGTAATCATGAGCACCATGTTCTCCATGGCGAGAGAAAAGTTCGGGGGGGGGGGTAAAAACCTCCCCCGGGGTTGCCGGGGGGAGGGTCACTCAAGTCACAAGGTTATTCCCGCACGCAATGGAGATGACTAGTTGCGGCGAGAATAAACCTAAGTCCAAGTCCAAGAAATAAAGTCACTTACACAAACGGAGCACAAACACTTATTTCACTCGGATGGAAGCACGTCCTCGCTCGTTAGTTGCATCCCGGGTGGCTGCGTCCTTTACCGGAGCTTTTTAGAGAGCTCGGAACCTGTCTGTTTACTGCCAGTTGCTTCTCTTTTTATACCTCCCGAACTCCGCCTCATTCGTCTACTAATTTGCATGACCAATGAGGGGCGGGGAGAACTACTTTGTTCCCGGGGTGAAACGTTGTTTCTTTATCGTGCGATCGCTTCTCTGATTGATGGGCTTCTGGTGACGCCGATGACGCGTTTGTTTTTGTTTTTCCTCCGCGCACGTGGCGATCTGAAGACACGTTGTCTCCCGATCGCTCCTCTGACTGTCGTGACATCGAGTCTAAAGCTTGGAAATAAATTTTTTTGGGGATTAAAAAATTTCTCGGAAACAATAAGTCAGAAAACTATTCTGAGTTAGTTGAGTGTATGCTGTCTAATTTGAAAGATCTTGGCTGCAAGATGAGTATCAAGCTTCATTATTTGCACTCTCATTTAGATCGATTCCCAGAAAATCTTGGCGATTTCACCAAGATATACGTACAATGGAAGAGCGTTATCAAGGAAAGTGGGACGTCCATATGATGGCCGATTACTGTTGGAGTTTACAAAGAGATCAACCTGAAACCGTTCATTCAAAAAAAAAGGACATTTCATAGCATTTAATAACAAAGAAACTTAGAAAAAATATGGTAATTTTGGAGAAAATTGTAATTTCGTATAAATAAAAAAGTAGAGCTGATACAATTAAAGTAACATTCTCTTCGTAATCAGTGCTTTAAATATACCCTATAATACATATTTAATTTCAGGAAAAAATTCTGTGTTGACCAGTGTAATACTTCCTGAGTAACCCATGTAATTGACGTTACTGGTAAAGTACATTGTGTATATTATGAAATGTTGTATAACACATTTGCCTGCAAATAATAGTTGCCATGATTTTGTAAGTGACCCTCGTATGCCAAAAACAAAATGGGGATCCGCTTTTGGTCACTTTCCTCTATTAAAAATCACCAAGTGTCATTAAAAGGATAGAATCTGTGTTGTGCTGCGTTAAAGTTAATAAATATCTTTTTTAAAAATTTTGTTGTCTCTTCTGAAATACAAATTAGTTTGTAAATCGCAAAGTAAACTAATATTACGTAAATACTGATTTATGACTGAAGTGGCTATAAAGATGCTTGTAAGTAGCTTTTGAAGAAAGATATGTTGATAAAATCATAAAATCGTATGTTGTTCTAAACCTTATGAGCTCTATAACCCATGATGAATAAAGAATGTGTAATGTTGGATGTGAGGCTTGGGAAGTTTGTCTAACGACCTTATCACCCGAGTATATCTCGCTCTCCTCCGGTTGTTCATGAGCCTCGATGGACAGCAATTTGTGTGCTTCGTTGGGCTTCCACGTAAATTCGCTTCGTTTTACTCCTCTTCACCGCATTTCATTGTAGATTAACGATCGCCTCCCTCCGCGCCTCGCTCTCTTGCATATCGAGCGCTTCGGCTCCTCCCTCCTCTCACTGTTACCAGGTAGAAGACGGAGCTAAAGTTCCCTTGCAAATGCTGCTCACTTTGAAATATAGCCCCGACTCGCTTTGCTCTGGTCAGAATAGCGTCCATTCAACTCTTCTCATTGGCCGTAACTCTTTTGGTATGATCATGTTGTCTGTGTGTTTTTAAGTGTTCTTTATGTGCACATTTTAAGCTCCTTTGATTAAGAATCTCGCTATTAGCCGTCTCAAAAGCATCTGTCTCTCATTTATTTATTTATAATGTGGCAGGTGTTCTCATTATTTTGGCGTCTGCGATTAGAGGATTTTTAATGAATAGCCAAGAAAGTAGCCAATTATCTCATCTTAAATTTGAAGCGGATTACTTTTATTACTTCCACATATAATTTAATGAATGGCGTCATTACCGAGTTCCTGGCATATGCGTTTAAATTAATTTATTCTTGTGAGGATGTTTTGAAAAGTCTAAATTTTGAAACAAGAAAATAAAATTTATTTCAAAAAAATTAAGAATGTTAGGAAAGTACATCGCAGCAGGAAATATTTTGAAATAATTTATATTTTTAATCATTTTGGAAGTTATCCCGTGATCGCTACGGCAATTTCCAAGAACAACAATAAAAGGCCGGCATTCATAAAATAAGAATAATTTATGAAGTGGCAATAAATTTGTTACTGCTTGTTAGGTAAAAAATAAATTGTTAACCCAGAAAGTGTTATTGTGAGTTTTGCGGAGTAGCGATGCAACAGTCACGAGTTTGCTCTTTATGGTATTAAATTTTTATTGGCTAATTTATTAGTAGGTGTTCAGGAAAACGTTCCTGCTGTCTTCACGGATTAGTAGTTTAGCATAGAATATTTTTAAAAATACTAAACGGTACAATTTTGCTGCGATTCTTAGCGGTCTTAACGCTACGGAACTGAGAAAATGCAGAGTTTGCGGCAGTGAATTTTCCCTTACGTTATACAGTCTCATTAGAGTCATGCATAAGGTAAGGTTTTGTTCCAAACAAGTTGTAAACCTTACATTATATTAAAAATTGGTCACATGATAAGGTAGGGGGTAAGAATATCTTCAGAGATGACATTAGGTTATTTATCGACGGCTCTTAATTGCTCTGCATTTGTAAATCTAAATCTCATTTGCCTTAGTGGCATTTTAGCAGACCAAAATGTTTAGATTTGTAACGAAAGACTTGGTTCACTTGGTAAGATCGTTGGGAATCTCCTCTGGTCGCCGTTTGCGATTGACATCACAATGACGTAAATAGTGGCGAATTTTTGATTGGTTCCCTTATTTTTATAACTGACGTAGATTTCGTTACCCTTATGACTTTTCCGATATAATTCTTAGCGACTATTATTTATTATCAAGAACTGGACTTTAATCTTTAATCTATAATAGAGTATTCCAAGAGCAATTACATAGTCAAATATAATAAAATGTTCATAAAACACCAAAGTAATTATAAGAAATCCAAAAAATGAAGATGGTATAAATCAACAACAGCAAGTCGCAATGATTAACATATTTATCCAAAAACAGTCAATTACAACAAAGACGCAAACTTTCGGTGGATGACTGTCAACGTATATTTTTTTATTGATGAAAATATAAAAAGAAAACTCCAGTCTGGACTCGAACCAAAAATCTTCAGCTCACCCTCAAAAATCTTCAGCTGACCAAAAATCTTCAGCTGACCCTCTAACCAATTGAGCCACTGTGGACATAGAAGCATTTGAAACTATGGGAGATACAATAGAAAAACAGGGATAACGTCAAGTCGTCGTGTTAGTGATCTTCGTGGGAAAGATAGTACAAATTTAAACCCTTTATCATCAAAACTCCAACTTGTTCTTCAAATATTCCACAGACCCAAATCCTAAGCAAATTTCCTGTTTATATTCAACAAACTATATACATGTAGCTAAACATAAAATAGATCTTTAAATAATGTTAAAGTTTAATTTATCTTTCACTATAAAGTCCTCGTTTTGTCTTTCAAATAAATTGTTTTTTTTATACATAAAATATTTCATAAATCATTTGATTAGAAAAGGAAACAGGTAGCGTAGTTATTCTATGCACTTTAAATAACTGATGACGAAAACTAATGTTATAAATACAAATAAATTATTGCTTGTTTGAATTCTGGCATACATACATATTATTCTCATTTTTTATTTTATAATACTGCTATCGGTTACAGGTTCTTTTAAGGTCGTAATTGAAGAGCTTATTTCCAAAGTGTCTTAAATCCAAAATTCTTATTTTGTAATATTTTTACATTAGATGATTTTTTATGTATTCATGGATCAGGCAACAAAATATTATGTCTCTATAGTTTATTATTCCCATGTTTAAAAGGTCGTGAAAAACGTGTTTATTTCCAAAGTGTCTTATGTCCATGATGTTTTAATTTCCAATATGTCTTATATCCATTTGGCCAGTCGACTGACTCACAGACATCAATATGACTCATCACGTCTGCTCCATTGTTATATGTTGGAAACAATTAATGATTAACAGCTTATACATTGTATAATCATTGTTAAATTTTTTCTCCCTTAACACTTGTGAAATTGGAAAAATGGCTAGCCTTGATGAAGAAGTAACACCTCAGTTAGGACGGACAGCAAGAAAAAGTTCACGAAGCCAAAGAAAGACAACGTAAATATGCTAGTGACGGTTCGTTACCGAAACTGACATGTAAACACCGTGAACTGACATGTAAACACCGTGATGGACATTGCCAGGCTTATATACTCCCTTCCTCAGATTGCAAGCGTTTCCATGCATTATTTTACAATCAAAAAAGCAAAATGGAACACGATTTGTTTATTTATATAGCGAGCTTTAGCATTGTTCGCCACTAGGCAAGAAGTCAAAACAAAATAAAAGGATACATCCTTTTACACAAGGGGAAAAATGATGCTATGTGGGGAGTTCCCAGGTTTTTAATGTGCTACCTGGTATGTCACTTTTTAACTGAGTTCTGTATTTCGAAATCACAAATAAAGAAAATTAATCTGTAGTGCACCGAACAAAAATTATATCATGCTAGCAATGCTTAATGAAATATGTGGTGTTTGATCTTACTGTAAACATAACAGTTCCTGTGCAGGGACATAGTTATTTACCAATCCAGAGTTTTTGGATTGGTGGAGAAGCTGTTGCGCAAAACTGAGCAAGTACTTTTGCCAAGAGGTTTTCTCTAGATATTTGAAAATGTTGGGACTGTATATGTTATTGACAAAGACTGGTTTCCTTATGACTGGAAAATTTCTGCCAGAGAACATTAAATTCAAGATGGACTTCAAGATCACAGCATTGAAACGCATGGAAATAAAATGTGACAAAGTGGCTTGTTAAACCACTTATTCTGGGAGTAACATGTGTTTTCGCGTACTGTAAAAGAGAGGCAAGAAACGGTCACATTGGAACCAAAACAGGAAACACTGGGACATCAGTAAAGGAGAAAAAGTTAAAACACATTAAATTATTTCTAAATAAGCTAGCTGTCACCGAATACCACCCAGCAATGCCTTTTTGGTAGAAAATATTATTTATTGTCAGCAACTGAAAACATGGTAAATAACATTTTGCCTGATGATGATGATTAAATGGTAAGTTTTATTATATTAGCAAAACGTAAAACACCATTTATATTAATAAAAATTTATAATTACATATTTCATTGGTAGATTATTCTTTTTTCTTACTTATATTTTCCTTAAATGATTATTTTAATTCCAAAACGTCTTATTTCCAGAACGTCTGACATTGTTTTTACCATTTCTATTGGTGCAGGATTTTGGTAAATCGGTGTGAAGATAGACAATACAGCTATAAATCATATTGCATTATAGTTTTAACTCTATAAAAAACGCGATTCCAGAGTTTGGCATTTCTTGGATTTAAGACACTTTGGAAATAAGCTCTTCAATTCTGCTTCAGGTACTTAAGTCCTAACTAATTAAATTGGTATTTTAAAATTAGTTTAAACAATATTAGAAATTTCTCCTTTTCAAACAATCTTAGATTTTTTATAAATCGATCTTTCGGAATTTAACTTAATCTTTGGAAGTTATGATAAATACTGTAGCTAATTTAGATAGTCTACTTGCAGCGGCATGGAATAAAACTCGTCGAACAGTTACCAAGACACGGTTCTCCATTTACAAAACTATCAGTGATGGGAAGGGAAAAATAAGGTTGAGTTCGGAGTCTAGATAGGGATCGTTAATAAAGGTTAGTAAGAAAATACCTATAAGCTCCAAAAACGCATCGGGTCCGTCAACTGTCGAGGTCATCAAATTGGACCGTGAACCGGGATCTAGAAGAGCTCGACAATGAACTAATTTCCCGTTGACATCTCCACCATAGACTTGAGTTGTCCACGGTGGACAGTATAACATTCCTTTGCAATGAGCACTTATATTCATTGGTGCATTATTGTCTTGAGTGTAGATTCTAGACGGTCCTCCGTGATTTTTCTAAGAACAAAATGTAGCGCTGCTTGCTCCTGAAGCTGCTCTACGTGGTCTTACGTAGTGAGATGATATATTGCGCTGAAGAACAAACAAAACTTTTGACCAAGCAAACCTTTCAATCAAGATTACTAAATTAATTCACAGATGATTTTGTTAATCATCTGGTTTTTCAAGGAGTTTTAGCTGCGGTCGGTTTATATTTCCGGACTTCATTAGGCTGCGTTCTAAATACAAAATGCATCTCGAAGCAATTAGTCGAACGTGTTTTGTTCTGAATAAGAAAACAAGCAAAACTATTGGAAAACTTTAGATTAATAATTCATTTTTAAAACAGCTTAGCAAAATTGTCTTAACGGCCTTACACTTTAATAGGGACGAAGCCTTTGATTATTCAAGCATCACGTTGAACTCCATACCCAAGCTCGACGCTTCGGTACAGCCAGGGCTTCCAAAATTCAACTGGTTAAAAAAAAATTTTCTTTTAGTTTTCTCGGTTGATTTGGTCGCAATAATGCTGCAGCATGATTTCCTTTATGTAAATTACGTCAAGTCGCTCTAACCCAGGCCAACGAGATAAGGCAACACCTCCTAGAGAGAAGGCCTACGGAAAAAAGGTGTATACATTGTTACATCTAATTCAAGGGGCCAAATTTAGGGCTTACTATTAGTAGAAATACGATTAACAATAACCGCTTGATGATGATGTAACAATATATACACCTTTTTTCCGCAGGCCTTCTCTCCTAAGAGGTGTTGGATAAGGCCTGGAAGCGGAAAAGACACCTGACCATTCGGGTGCTAGCACCAATCCACATATTATGAGATTATGTGGAGAAATGGTGTTTCTTTCCTAAAAATGTCCCAACAAACTGTATAAATAGTTGACAAACTGCTCTGGAGACGTGAAAAATATGCTTTTAGTTTCGAAGACAAAAAGACCGCGGTTGTCGAGAGGATGTTTTTTGTCTATGTGATGAATACAACTGTAAGTCTTATGTCATTTCAGCTGCAGCTGTGTTCTCGTGTGTAACTTTGCAAACTTTGGGTTGGGTAATTTCTGTGACAGAATATAATTTCTAAGCTGACTCTATTGAAATAGTTACATGTTGAAGAGAGATGCTGATGGGGCTGTAAACAGAGTTCCTTAATTCTCTCAATCCGTCTATGAAGTATTTTTTTAATGTAGACAGAAATAATTCTATACTCGTAGAGCCGAACCTAGCTCTCCACAGCCCTACTAACAAAGTATTTTTTCAATCCACAGTAGGCTTACATACCATAGTCAACGCTTCCTAAAAGGAAAGCCTGTGCACTGAAATTTCATACATTGTTACATGATCATAAGAAGTCATAATTTAGGGCTCATTATTCTTAGAAATACGATTAACAATGCCTTTTTATGATGAAGTAACAATGTATGCACAGCCTTTCTTTCTAGGAGGTGTTGACACAATGCCGCATCAAATCTTAACACGTGGATTCGGTTTTTCCAACTGGTAAGAAGGAAAGATTGTCATAACATTTCAAAGCACCACACAACTGGGCTTGCAATTAAATATCCTTTAGGTACGAACTGTGCCTTACACGCGGAAGTGGTCATGAAGAGGTATAATGAATTACGTGGATCTTGTCGAAATATTGCCTCCACCACGAAACAAGCTCTGTTCGCTGCACATTAGGAGAGTGATATTGACTCCCGCCGCTTACCCGCGCTTTAATGAATTGACTTCGGCCCCACCACGATCGAGCTCAGTTCACTAGCATAGCTCGGATCGGCCTCGGTTGCGTAGCAGGTTGCGTGATCGCCTCTGATGCCAGAGTACGCGGGTTCGATCCCGGCCGAGGACGACGAGGATTTTTCAGGGGTAAATCCTGAGATCACGCACTTCCTTCGGAAGGGAAGTAAAGCCGTTGGTCCCGTGTAGTCGTTTGCCGGCTGCACGTTAAAGAACCCTTGCGAGGCAAAATTTGCGGCCCCTATAACGCCGTCCTGAAATGACCATAGCAGTTGAAAAGGACGTTAATACCAAACAAACCAAACCAAACCAATTAACTCGGATAAGTAGATTGAAAGTTTTGGCCTTTATTTTGATCATTTTCGAATGGAACACCCTGTATAAGTATACAGAAAACCCACTGCAGCCCGCAGAAGAAATGAATCAAATTAAGGTGGCATGCATTTAACGTAATCCTGTCCACGCACTTAAAATATGCGCCTTAAGACTTCTTGAAACGCCATTGATCAGTTCGAAAATTCTCCAAAAAATAAAAAAAGAGAAAAATGAAATGAGTCTGATATAAACTACAATAATTTTAAACGTCCTGTATATTTACTTCTAAAAATGCTCATAAAACTACAAAATATTTTCTTTGTATAATCCATGTATGTTATATCCAACGATAGAAGGGTTGAGTGGCTCAATTAAATTTCTAATTTCAGTTGTTTAGCCACAGAATAACAATTACGCAGCACGAGAATGTGACGGCTATTGCTTACATTTTAATATTCACGTTTATTAATAAAGTATTACATAAAATAATATTTATATGGGAACTGAACGTATATGAATTTATTGCGTGGAATTAAATTTAATTTTTAGGGTTCCGTATGTCCGAATGAAAAACGGAACCCTTATAGGATCACTCCTGTGTCTGTCTGTCCGTCTGTCACAGGCAATTTACTCCGAATCTACTAGACCGATTAAGTTGAAATTTGGTACACATATGAAGTTCTGTGACCCAAACACGGACGTGTAACGTAAATAAATGAATTTTGAATATGGAGGTCACTTTTGGGAGGCAAATTAGAAAATTAAAAAAAAAATTTTTGCAAACTGTACCGACATATCAAATGAAGGGCTTGTTGTGAGGGTCTCAAATATATATATTTTTTATAATTTTAAAATAAATAGTTTTAAAGTTATTTCAGAAAAAAAAGATGAAAATTGACCTTATCTCCGAAACTACTGAGCCTAAAATTTCGAAAAATATACAGAAACTAGTTCTTTACTTATAGATTACAGGAAAACCTATAAGAAGTCTATGGTCTTAAAATGACATGATAAATTTCTCAATATTGTGCTAAAGGTCAGCATCTTCAGCTATTCCTGAAACTGAAATGGATACTGAAACTGTTTTGTTGAAAATAAAGATTAGAAATTAATAAATATAATGAACGTAAATACATTAGGAATAAAAGACAAATATATGAGGCGCATCCAGAAAGTAAGTTTTCCTATTTAAAAAAAAAAAAAAGAACTCACACTAACAGGAACATATTTATTAGCAACAAGTACAGCAATGTTTCAGCTATTTTTCAACATAGCCACCACCAGAATTGAGACACTTGTCGTATCGTGGGATCACTTTTGTATCCCCCTGTCGTAGAACTCTGCCGCCTGTGAATGGAACCAGCGTGTGACAGACGTCTTCAGCTCTTCGTCGTTGCCAAAACGCTCACCGGAGGACAAGAATTTCTTGAGGTGCAAGAAAACGTGAAAATCGCTGGGAGCAAGATCAGAGCTCAACAAGATCATCATTGATGAGGGATGGTCGCCCACTGCGCTCTTCATCATGGACACTTTGACGACCTTCGGTAAACTGCCTACACCAGCGACGCACCATCTGCTTACTCATGATGTTCGGCCCATAGACCTGACAGAGCTGACGATGAATTTCAATTGGCGCAATGCTTTGTGCATTCAAGAACTTTATCACCGACCGAACCTCGCAGGCGGCGGGAAAAGAAATAAGAGCTTCCGTTTCGGACAATTGCTACCACGCTACTGGCACGAGGCGGGACCTGTCCGGCTGGCATATGATTGATACGTCATAGATCTGTTACGCATGCGCAATTGACACGGCTAATTACGTTTACTTTAAAGGGGAAAACATCGGGAAACTTGCTTTTTGGATGCGCCTCGTAAAATAAATGAGTTGTTTTTCAATAATCATCTTATTTATAAAATGCTAACTCCTTCTGCTCCATGCCCGTTTCCATAGTGCCGAGCAACAATCCAACCTTTATTGTTTCCAACAAACGAAAAAACATTGATTGTTAAATTCCGAATAATTACTGAAGTCATAGTTTTTTACTCGCAGCCGACGTTGGCTATGTTTTTTAATATATCTATTTTCATTAAAAAGAATTCGCGCTAGGCTAAATATAGTAGGAAAATCAAATTAAAATCTTAAATAAGTAATTTTAGCTATTTTAAATTATTAAATTTTATTTTTATTTAAATTTTAATAAAAACCAGTTGCAAATGTGTGGTACTGCATTGCCAGAACGATGTTAATTATTAAAAAATCGTTACTGTATTCGCAAAGTCGGTCGTTCCGTCGTCACTTTTTTTCCATTTTTTTGATTTTGCCTTCACATTCTGATAGAGTATAAAAAATAAGTAAAAGTTTTAACAAGCATATGTGTTCTATCTCTTCGGGATCAGGACCAAAATATAATGAAAAAAATAATAGTGTTCGGCATTAATGTACAAGGTGATTATAATTAAAGTCCCTTTGTAAAAATGCTATAAAAAAACAACCATGAGTCCGAATGACTTCAAATTTGGACTGAGCATTCTTGAAGAAGGGGCATTTGATATGGGATAAGAAAAAAATAGTTCCAAAATTTATCACTAGATGGCGCTGTAAGCGGCATATTATGTACTGTATAATAAAAAAAAAATCATGTTTAACTTGTTTTAGTGTCAATTGCATTCCTTGACCAACTTTAATGTAAAAACATCATGCCATAAACAACTCATGCCAAAGCCGTCGTATTTCAATTCAAAATGTCACTTCTAGCTGAATCCGCTTCCGTTATGCCGCTTACAGCGCCATCTAGTGATAAATTTTGGAACTATTTTTTTCTTATCCCATATCAAATGCCCCTTCTTCAAGAATGCTCAGTCCAAATTTGAAGTCATTCGGACTCATGGTTGTTTTTTTATAGCATTTTTACAAAGGGACTTTAATTATAATCACCTTGTATATAAAAAATCAGTAGTGTAAATTTTTTATTTTATTTTTACATAATTGATTTTTTTATCTAATCACTCCTCTCTTATATATTAACTAGTATTAAAGCCCGTCATACGACGGTGCCACAACAGGCGAATCTGTAAATTCGATTTTAATTGTATATTTCGCCTGTGAAAGGACTGTGATAATTGACAGGACTGCCAATAATAAATAAAAATATTTACTTAATTTTCAAACCTGCTTTTTCGTTAATGTCACGGGGCAGCGCTCGAGATTTTCCAACATCAGGTGGATGTCCTCAAGCGACTCGAACCCGGATGATCAATGTAATTTAGCCCCATAGTTCTAGGCCGACCCCTTGGTCTCTTATGAGACATATTTCTCCTCTTCTTCCGCAGCTCCACGATCACCTGACCTATGATTTTTTTTTCTTATGGGCTTACGACCAAGTTCATGTTTTTGTCCCCCAACCACCGACTTGGAAAATAGCAACTGCCTAAGAAGACGGTTTTGCGGCATCCGTATATGTGGCCAAACCAATGCAGCTGAGGCCTCTCAAAGCGGCGAAGTACCAGTTCAGTAGCTAAAGACTGCCTTATTGTGATGCTGAACACTATCTAGTAGGGAACATATGTCCTACCTCTCAGAATCTCATTTCGGCGTTATTTCGGTCATTACCCAAGACTCATGACCATAGAAGGGAATGGGGACAAAGATTTGAAAACAGACAGCTTGGGTTTCTTTCTTAGCTCAAGTTTTTTTATAACGGATCATCCTTAGACACACATTGCTGCACCGATCCGAGCATCCAATAAATAATGTTATTGCTTTTGATTTTATTCGAAAGCCCGGCGTACGATGGTTACTGCAAAACTGGAAACTGCAAATTCGATTCCATTTTTAAAAAATTTCATCTGTGACAGGATTGTGATAATTGGCAGGACTGCGATACTTAACAGTATTGCGAATAGTAAAAAAAGTCACTGTCAACATGAGAGCGATACTAACACAACGTGTCCTATTACAATGGGACAAAGTCACTACTGTCAATTTGACAGGTAAAACCACATTTACAAAACCACATTGACAAAAACACATTTACGAGTACATCTGTTAGATGTAAACTTTGCTCTTCAGTGAAAATGACTCGTCGGGCTACTTTTTTTTTACCATTGCTCTATTTCCTCGGCAGACCACTATATTTTAAAACTAAAAAAAAATTAATTTTACACAAATAATGAATATAAAAAAAATAAGAAAAAATATTATGTACTTTTGATTTTTTTCGATTTGATTTTTTATTTTTCTAATTTATGAATTTTTCCTTTTCATTAATTCATTCAACTGAAAAATTATTCCTATTTAGCGAATATCGTAAAATGTAAAAACTAATGTTACGTACTTGTGACTTGAATTGTTAATCAATTTCAAAATTTTATTTGAATCATAGTCTTTTAATCCCCTGGTCTGTGCACAGGCATTGAATTCCCATTGTTTTAGTCCGACAATTGGATTGCTATATTTACTGAAAAGTCGTTTTTTGCCCCCTCTCTTGAATGAATTTGGCTACAGCTCAAACATAACAATGCATTTTAACGATCGCACAACGTAACAAAACTGTCAGGTAATGTTACGTTTTGTTGCTGAACACATAATAGTAGCTGACAGTTTTGTAGTTTTGTTACGTTGTGCGATCGTTAAAATGCATTGTTATGTTTGAGCTGTAGCCAGATTCATTCAAGAGAGGGGGCAAAAAACGACTTTTCAGTAAATACAGCAATCTAATTATTGGACCTAAACAATGGAATTCAATGTCTGTGCCCCACGGTCTATAGATATTCATGGTCATCGAGCTCCATTGTTAAAATGAAGCTAAAGTTTCTAGCTCCCGGTAGGGCGGGAACTCTATTGAAAAGTGGCGCTGCATGTACAATCTGCCCAACTGCGCCTGCAGCGACACCCTATCGGTAGACAGAAACTTTACTTTCGTATTCAGTTTCAATCGCAGGTTGCGGTCGGGAATAGTGCGATCTATGCGGCACCTGGCGCGATCTGTTTTCCTTAGCTTCTCGAAACAATGGAAAATGGCCGAAGCTCGATGACCATGGATATCTATAGACCGTGCTGTGCACAGACCAGGGGATTAAAAGACTATGTTTGAATGTTATTATTTATTATTAAAATTAAAAAAATAAGAATCGTATTCATGTACTGAATTTCGTAATTTAGAATAGCTAAATTACTTACTTAGGATTTAATTTGATTTAATTTGATTTATTTTTTTTTTTTATTATTGGCGGTCGAGTCAATTACCCATCCTGTCACAGACGATATTTCTTAATTAAAATCGAATTTTCAAGTTCGCCTACTGTGGCACCCGTCATACGATATTTTTTTATATAAATTTAATATCGTAATATTTTTCTACAAAAACAAAAACGCTACTAGATGGCGATAGTGGCACTGCAGGAAACGAAAGCCATCTAAAGATTTTCTTTTCCCGCGCTAAGTATAGGCATCATTTTCGTCTTTTCTGTCGCAGTAAGGTTTATGTCTTGTGTTCAGTTATTGTATAATTATCTATTGGGCAGTGGTAAGTATGTTGAGGAAGATGTCGTGGAGGAGTTTAATTCCTTACTTAGAGTAGTTCATGGGTATGAAAACCGAAGTGTTTATGAGATGATTATAGACGAATTAGGCCAGAGAGCTCTGCCTGTTGACCCGAATTCTATTTTTCTTCTGGTTTTATTTATAGATAGTCGATGGGGTGGGCATTGTGAATGCCTCCAATTCAAAGCATTTGGTGTTCAATTCTTAACCGTATATAAATCACCAAAATGTCTTCCAAAAATTGCCGTCGAATGCATTATGAATGCTATCATTGCACACGAAAAGATTATTATAGCAGCAGGAGGCTTCAATATTAATTTTAAGGACAAATCAAAAAATGAAATATCAGAATACCTTCTATCAGTCGGTCTTAGTCCACGTATTCAAGAATATACGACAAGACATAATTCAGCAATAGACAACATATTCAGCAATTTCCCTCTATAATTCCGTACCATGCATACATGTTTTAGTTACCACAAACAAATTTGGGTCAGATTTAAAAAAAAAAACATGATAGATAACAAATTCATCGTACGGAACCCTCTCCACGCGAGTTCGACTCGCACTTGTCCATTTACTTTACATAGCATTGTAAAATTGTTAGATGTGCTTCCCTGTTCTTCGAATGAATTATTTTGGGCAAGTCTGGGCGGTACTGCATCTAAGTCGATTATATTCAGTTATGGCTGACTCTTGAGCTTTGACATATAATCATCAATATCAATTAGATGCAGTCTGCTCAGACTTGTTACTCTTGATAGCGCTACATAAACGTCACTGGACTCTTAAGCTTTGACATTACTGTAATCATCAATATTAATTTTTTACCTAACAGCTTCTGATGCTGTCATTTTAATACTCACGTTTATTAATATATATGTGGGAACTGGGCTGCATAATTGCCAAGTCACAAAATGTTCTTTAACTAAAGATGTAATGATTTGGAATGCTTTGTAAATGAGACTTGACCCTACAGGAGATCTCACAACTTTTGACGGCTAACGAGTCGCGAGACTTGGCTACATCTTTTACATGAAATGATTTTGATAGGATTTCTCTTCTTTTTGTAAATGGTCCTCCTTTCCCTGGCCATCCTTTTTTGGATATCAGTCACCGGTTTTCGCATAGCCCACTCCCTATCCTTATTGGCCTACTCGGTGGCTTCGAATGATTTATTTTTGGCAAATCTGCGCGGTACGTCCATTGGAGTCGATTATCTTCGTTATGGCGGACTCTTGAACTTTGGCACTACTGTAAGAGTCAATATTAATTAGATGCAAGCTGCTCAGGCTTTTTACTCTTGATAATGCTAAGTAAGCTTGACCGCACACAAGATTACCGAAGAGCCTATGTCTATAACTATGTCAAACTAAGGCCTTGACTTTATGTTACAGTCATAGCAAAAGCCACACATAAAAGAAATTGTTCGCGCTGAACATATACCCTATAAATTATTTCAAAATTTATCCTAACTGAAGCAAGTTTATGAGTAAGTCCGTTAATGAATTGTATTACTCTCGGTATAAATTAATAAAGAAACCACTATTTCCACAGCATTATTTAATGTCCGTATGCGCATTTCGACTACGACGTGGTCTTGGTCTTCTTCTTTATCTAGTTTTTTGTTGAAGAAGACGACGTTCTCGTCGAGATGCGCATACGGACTTTAAATAATATCGTGGTAATAGTGGTTTCTTTATTTATTTTATACAGTTTACTGTTTTTCACAGTTTCTTGCAATTTACTTATTTGGGTTTGTATTACTAGCCTTTTAACTTTTTCTTATCCTCAGGATGCAGTTTCAAACCTTGTACAACACCGATAGAACTATGCCCAAACTCACATTAGTGTTCATTCTCAATATCACGCTTCTCCTATGTTTATCACTAATGTCTCCTCTAATTCTGCTGTCATGGAAGCGTCGTCTTCATACCTTCATATACACTCATAGCCCTTTCGAAAGATACCTGGGGCAATTTACAGGATGAGTCACTGGACATACCTTTATATCAGAAACGGGGGTGTAAAATAAACGATGTGATCATACTAGCAGGGAACAGGATAGGTGTTCTATCTTTTCAGACAATTTTGGAGTTTGGGCACCATCTTAAAATCTGCCTTTTGGGTCAAATTTCTTTTTCTTAAATGGGAAGGGGGTCATGTGGAATATCAAAAAATACCAGTTTCTTCTTAGGAGTTCATTCCTGCAATCGGGTTTCGGTTATCTGTTGTGGTTCACACTTATCGAAACTGGGTTGCAGCAGCTAAAGGATATGTTCCATGTGTTGTCCCTGCTGCTGGAAAGAGAGCTCAAGGTGCTTTATCCATTCATTATGCACACACACAAGAACGTCGAGGATAATGCTGTCACATGCCTGTAGGATGTATTACTGAAGGTCACGTTTGCTTTGGATTTTCACAGCATACACAAGTTGTTTCAAGTGGCTCCACTGGTAAAAATCTAGCGGTGTGAGGTGTCGGGAATGTGGTGGCCACTCTACAGGACCCCGCCGGTCAATTCAATGACCAGGTAATTGCCCATCCAGCCATTGACGGAAATTAAGTCCGTAGTGTGGTGGTGCACCATCCTGCTGGAAAAAACTCGGGAAACTCCCATCATCAGTCAACAGTGACGGGTACACAGTGTTCTGTAGCATTCACAGGTACTCATCAGCATTTAAGGTACCATCTATCTATGAAAATGGTCCAATGAAACGAGTGCCCCATATCACACGCAATACCATAACTTTGCTACCACCAACGACTTTGGATGGATCTGCCTAATGAGTGTTCGTATCCCTCCAATATCTCATGTTCTGACGGTTTACCTCACCATGGACATAAAAATTTGCCTCATCACTGAACACAATGTTATGTACAAATGAAGGATTCAGTCGATAGTTTTCCAGAGCCAGTATACAGAACTCCTCACGTTTGCCCGAATCATCCTCGGATAGTTTTTGCTGCATCTGAACTTTGAATCGATCCCACTTCTTGGTATCCAAAATCCGTGCTATGGATGATTGGCTGAGTCGAAACTACTCAGCTGCAAGCCATCTTGTACTGCGTTGTGGACTCTTTTCAAATGTTGCCAACACCACTGTTGAGGTTGCCTGAAATGTGTTATCACATATGCGAAGGTACTGTGCGCGGTTGGTTCGGGGTGCCGGGCGTTGAAATAAGCAGCAATGGTAAGGTAGGGGCGTTCCCCGGCTCAATCCTCTCCTCCTTCATTTGTGCTGTCTCCAATTACCTGCAACAAACAATTGTCCAGTATCATTGTTTTGTTAATTAACTTGTGAACCACAATAAATAGCTGAAATCCGAATACAGGAATGACTCCTGAGAAGCAACAGGTGTTATTTAATCATTATTGAGTTTAACTAACATCCCCTGGAAATGTAAATAAGGCTGTTCACACTCTACAAAGTTAAATAGTTGAAACTCGTCCATAGCGTTCTTAGCTTCTAAGGCTTCCATGTCTAAAGCGCTTGCGGAGCCCTCATCCTCTTCTTCATTTCCTCTCTTCATTAATTTCAGTTACTTTAACCTCCACCATTTCGAGTGTTCCTAACGTTCGACATGTTTTGAACATAAGAAAGTGACGAAAAGAAGTATTTTTCAGGCACTTCCTCAACGTCATAGAAATAATGGTTTGAGATATGGTCGGTCTCTTCTTTTCAGATACTTGTACTTCTTACAGTCTTCTAACACAATATTCGACTTTTGTTGCAATTTAACTATGTCATAGTTTTTTGGTGAAAGTATACAAATTTATATGTTCCAAATCTTTTGTCCTATTAGGATAATAATCATCAAGCCATGACTCATAATAAATGTCAGTAAAATCCGGTTCAAATATCATCATATCCTCTTTAGACTTGACTCTACGGTTCCAATAGATACTGCCATCTTATTGTTGTTTGAGGATCAGTCTCGTACAGTGGAATTCTAAGCAAAGTGCCACTTGCCATTATAGCTCTATACGGCCGGTTCGACAATACCCTTAGTCCGATGTTGTATAAGGGTCGTACAAATGAAAACGAAAATTTGTGTGGGAAAAATTAAAGACGACGTGTAGGATCGTAAGTTTTTATTTTCAACAATTGCGAAACCGCACATGCAAATTGAACAATAAGTTGCAAGTGTTACATCACGAGAGAAAGAACGATAGCTCGCGCTTCGAAGCTCTGTGAGTGATCACTTCGTCCAAACAACAAAATGGAGTCAACGAAACGGGAGCAGTAATTCGTTTTTTGACATGTGAAAGAGTTTCAGTTTTTGAAATTCATCGTCGTATGCAGAACGTCTATGGAAATGACTGCTTAACCTTCACTCGTGTTTGAGAATAGAGCAAGAGGTTTTCTGGAGGGACGGTCATCATTGTAAGATGATCAACGACCTGGACAAGCAAACCGCGCCATCACGGATGATTCCAAAGCCAAAATTGACACTGTCTTAAAGGAAAACAGAAGAGTGACAATCGATGTCGTGGTTGCTAAAACTGGCCTTAGTCGTGGAACTGTTCACTCCTTTATCAGGAACTATCTGCACTACAGAAAAATCTGTGCACAATGGGTCCCGCATCATTTGACATCAGAACAACTTGGAGTTCGAATGGCCATGCCCCTGCAACGTTTGACTCGCTATGAACAGGAATAGGAAGGAGAGGGTTTTCTCGACAGAGTCATTATAGGGAATGAAACTTGGTGCTTTCATTTCCAGCCCGAAAGCTAACGTCAAAGTCGTCAATGGAAGCAATGAATTGCGCGTTGATATCATTGTTGATGCGAACACGATGGGCCTATGGTTGCACAAACTTTTCCTTGCATTGTTGGTCATGAGATATAAATTGTTGGTTCATGCAGTGTGTTTGTGAATTGCGTGCTGATACCATTGTTGATACCTATTGTTGTAAAAACTTTGCCTTGCATTGTTGGTCATGAGATATATCTTATTAATATGCCTTGCCATAACCATGAATATCGATTTTTTTTATCGATATTTATTGTTTTTCCCAGAACTGAGATAGACAGTGACCTTCCTCATGCTTTGAAGGTCAAGTATGCAAAATTTCATCAAGATCGGAATAAAACTGTAGATTTGTATAAAAAACAAACCCACCCACAAACATCCTTCTTTAGATATATAGATATACTAGCGAAGGTACCCGGCGTTGCCCGGGATAATTACTTGGATGTAAACTGAACAATCTCAAAAAATTAAATTAAATTTTGCAATATCTTAAAAATAAACACATGAAAGTGCTTAGAATTAATACAGTAAAAATTCTTAATGAAAATTCGAAAAAAGTCTTTTTAAAGGCTCACAATCGCTGGACCTCTCCAAGGATGCCACTGCTATTTTAAATAATTTCTTACTCACGTAATCTTACCTTAGATGTATACTTAGTGTTGTTGCAATTTCCACTCTTCTCTCGCTGTGTTGAAGCAAAATTTGGCCTTTCATCACTTTGGGTAGTCTAGCGGTCGCCAATTCTTCTATTTACTTGCTTCCCATTTGCTCAATACAGCACGGAGCTAAAGGTTTGCTTTCTCTGTCGTCTTTCTCTAGAAGAGGTACCCGGCGTTGCCCGGGATAATTACACTTGGATGTAAACAGAACAATCTCAAAAAATTAAATTAAATTTTGCAATATCTTAAAAATAAACACATGAAAATGCTTAGAATTAATACAGTAAAAATTCTTAATGAAAAAAATCTTTTTAAAGGCTCACAATGGATGGACTGCTCCAATAATTTCTTACTCAGATAATCTTACTTCAGATCTACACTTGATGTTGTTGCACTTTCCACTCTTCTCTCGCTGTGTTGAAGCAAAATTTGGCCTTTCATCACTTTGGGTAGTCTAGCGGTCGCCAATTCTTCTATTTACTTGCTTCCCATTTGCTCAATACAGCACGGAGCTAAAGGTTTGCTTTCTCTGTCGTCTTTCCACTCTTTCTCAATATCTGCTAACTCTTCATTATCTCCAGCTACTGATCATTTTTAAAGATTTTCAAGAAATTGTTAAGTACTAAGAACTCTCTTTTCTAAGAAAAACCTGAATAACAGGAATTCTATGCATTGTTACAAATTGAAACTTAACCATATTGCATCATCATTTTATGTTCATTGTTATAATTCTTGGAAAGGATTGCTTTATCATTGCATCATCATTTTGAGCTCATTGTTATTGGTGAATTGCGTGTTGAAACCATTGTTGATACCTATTGTTGCACAAACATTTATTTGCATTGTTGGTCATGAGATATATATTGTTGGTCCGTGCAGAGTGTTTGTGAATTGCGTGTTGATACCATTGTTGCAAAAACTTTGTCTTGCATTGTTGGTCATGCGATATTTCTCATTAATATGCCCTGCCATAACCATGAATATCGATTTTTTATCAATAATTATTATTTTTTCGAAATCTGAAGTAGACAGTGACCTTCCTCATGCTTTGAAGGTCATGTATGCGAAATTTCATCAAGATCGGAATAAAACTGTAGATTTGTATAAAAAACGTACACACAGAACCACAGACCCACCCACAGACCCACCCACAGACGCACAGACCCACAAACATCCTTCTTTATATATATAGATAGACTAGAAGAGGTACCCGGCGTTGCCCGGGATAATTACACTTGCACAAACTTTTCCTTTCATTGTTAGTCATGAGATATATATTGTTGGTTCATGCAGTGTGTTTGTGAATTGCGTGCTGATACCATTGTTGATACCTATTGTTGTACCAACTTTGCCTTGCATTGTTGGTCATGAGATATTTCTCATTAATATGCCTTGCCATAACCATGAATATCGATTTTTTATCGATATTTATTATTTTTCCGAAATGTGAGGTAGACAGTGACCTTCCTCATACTTTGAAGGTCATGTATGCGAAATTTTATCAAGATCGGAATAAAACTGTAGATTTGTATAAAAAACATACAGACCCACAGACAAACAGATCCACAAACATCCTTCTTTATATATATAGACTAGCAGAGGACCAGGCGTTGCCCGGGATAATTACGCTTGTAGGTAAACAGAACAACCTCAAAAAGCTAAATTACACCTCCAAATTGGTTAAATAATAACTCAATCACTACAATATAGAGCGAAAGGACTATCCATTCTAAGAAAAATCCGAAAGACAGGAATTTACCTCTTCACTGAAAAATCCATTCTAGGTGATATACCGGGACTTGATTTACCGAAAGAAATTTTTTTAAAGGCTCACAATGGATGGTCCTCTCCAAGGATGCCTTCTAATCTAAATAATTTTTTACTCACGTAATCTTACTTTAGATGTACACCTGATGTTGTTGCAATTTCCATTCTTCTTTCGATAGCAAAAATTGGCCATTCATCACTTTGTGTAGTCTAGCGGTTGCCGATTCTTCTATTTACTTGCTTACCATTTGCTCAATACAGCACGGAGCTAAAGGATTGCTTCCTCTGTCGTCTTTCCATTCTCCATTATCTCCAGTTACTGATCATTTTTAAAGATTTTCAAGAAATTGTTAAGTACTAAGAACTCTTTTCTAAGAAAAGCCTGAATAACAGGAATTCTATGCATTGTTACAAATTGAAACTTATCTATATTGTACAAACTTTGCCTTCCATTGTTGGTCATGAGATATATATTATTGATCCTTGCATAGTGTTGGTGCATTGCATGTTGACATCATTGTTGATCCTATTGTTGCACAAACTTTTCTTTACATTGTTGGTCATGAGATATATATTGTTGGTCCGTGCAGGGTATTTGTGAATTGCGTGTTGATACCATTGTTGATAAGTATTGTTGCACAAACCTTGCCTTGCATTGTTGGTCATGAGATATTTCTCATTAATATGCCTTGCCATCGATTTTTTATCAATAATTATTATTTTTTCGAAATCTGATGTAGACAGTGACCTTCCTCATGCTTTGAAGGTCAAGTATGCAAAATTTCATCAAGATCGGAATAAAACTGTAGATTTGCATAAGAAACAAACAAACCCACAAACAAACAAACAAACAAACAAACAGACCCACAAACATCCTTCATTATATATATAGAAAGACTAGCAGAGATACCCGACGTTGCCCGGGTTAATTACACTTGTAGGTAAACAGAACAACCTCAAAAAATTAAATTATATCTCCCAATTGGTTAAATAATAACTCAATCAATCCAACACAGAGCAAAGAGCCTATCCATTCTATGAAAAATACGAAAAACAGGAATTCTAGTTGATATACCGGGACCAGATCGTTATCCTCTTCATATTTGCTTGCATTCCAAAAAATCCCAACAAACCGAAAAAAAGCTTCTTTTATAAATGCCATATTTCCATGCAATTGTTTCGCCAATTGTATAATGCCTGTTAGAGCTGAAGAGATACACGTCTGTTCGAAACTCTTGCTCTTGCTCTATTCGAAACTTCCATTGATCAGATGTTTCAAATGCCCGTATAGCTTTTTCTATTTTAGCTGCAGAGTTCAACTGACCAATACTCGTTCTTTCTCTTTCCTTTCCAGGCATATAAATTTTTGCTAGTCGTGTAGACGTTTGATAGGGAGCTCAAGTGAGACACACGTGACTCCTTTGCCTCATCAATAGACGCTGCATTATTAATATTTTGTCACTGCATCATCATTTTATGCTCATTATTAATAATTCTTGGAAATGGAAGTTCAATCATCGCATTATCAACATCTCAGTTTCCAACTTATACACATTCCCACAGAATATAATCAAAATGTATTTTTATGAAATGTTTGGATCTAATGTGCTACAAAATAAGCTAGTGATAACCCGTGCATGGCTCGGACTGTTTTTATGATTAAATTTTGTAATATCTTAAAAATAAACTCATGAAAACGCTTGGAATTAATACAGTAAAAATTCATAATGAAAATTTGGAAAAAAATTATTAAAATGCTCACAATAGATGGACCTCTCTATGCATGCTGCTGCTAGCTTAAATAATTTCTTAGTCCCGTAATCTTACTTTAAATGTTCCCCTTGATGTTGTTGCAATTCCCACTGTCGATGTCTTGTAGCAAAACCTGGCCATTCATCTCTTTGTGTAGTCTAGTGGTCACCGATTCTTCTATTGACATATTTACCATTTGCTCAATACAGCACAGAGCTAAAGACCGCTTTCTCTGTCGACTTTCCATTCTTTCTCAATAGTCTGCTAACTCTGCATTATCTCCAGTTACTGGTCATTTCTAAAGATCTTCAAGAAATTGTTAAGTACTAAGAACTCTCATTTCTAAGAAAAGCCTGAATAACAGGAATTCTGTGTATTTTTACAAATTGAACCTTATCTATATTGCACCTACTTTGCCTTTCATTGTTGGTCATGAGATATATATTGTTGGTACCTGCATAGTGGCATAGTGTTGGTGCATTGCGTGTTGATACCATTGTTGATACCTATTGTTGGACAAACTTTACTTGCATTGTTGGTCATGAGACATATTGTTGATCCTTGCAGAGTGTTTGTGAATTGCGTGTTGATACCATTGTTGATAAGTATTGTTGCACAAACTTTGCCTTGCATTGTTGGTCACCTTGCAACAAAATCTAGTAAAAGTGCGTAGAGCTATTGTTGACTGTGTGTGGGATCATAGAGACCAAAAAATACCATTTAGAACGGATTACATGTTTATCCCAGTGGAGAAAGGGGGACTCATTAATATGCCTTGCCATAACCATGAATATCGATTTTTTTTATCAATAATAAATATTTTTTCGAAATATGAGGTAGACAGTGACCTTCCTCATGGTTTGAAGGTTATCTATGCAAAATTTCATCAAGATCGGAATAAAACTGTAGATTTGCATAAGAAACAAACAAACCCACAAACACAACAAGCTGGAATTCGATGTATACAGAAAACCCAGTAACGGACTCAACTACATACTAGCGGATTCCAGCCACCCGTGGAACCAGAAGATGGCAACCTTTATCACCATGTTAGCTAGAGCTCTAAACATTCCCTTACGCCAAGAAAGGTTCGAAAAAGAAATCGATTCCATAAAAAAGATTGCCACTAGGAACGGCTACAACGAACGTACTACAGTGGACCTTCTCCGGAAAAGGAAATATAAAAAATTCATTCAAGATATCACAACTTTGGGAAACCACAAGAACCAAGAACGGAGGATATCATTACCATACAACAAACAGCTCGTTCGAGGACTAAGTTCTGTCTCTAAGACACAAGGTTTCTCCATCTGTTACAGCAACCCGAATAAGATCAAAGACCTGCTCCCAAATCCTAAGGACAAAATTCAAGATCTACAAGTCAGGGGTTTATGAAATTAAATGCGCCCAATATGAGAAGGTTTATCGAGGCCAGACTTTTCGAAACATCGGCACGAGATATAAGGAGCACATGAGACATAGGAAGTTTGGGAGAGCAAATCAGTCAGCAGTGACCAAACACTCATTGGACACAGGCCACAATTTTCCCATTACCAATGTAAAGTTAATATTTTCAATAAGGAACAAACAGCTGTTGGATTATTTCGAAAGCATAGCAATACATCAAGTTGAGAAAACATCGATATTAAATTTAGATATGGGACCTATAATCGATACTTCGTTAATCAAATGGTTGACCGAAAAAACCACCCAATAATCAGTTTTCAGCCCATCACATAGAGCCAAGATTGGCTAGTTCCCCTCATAAATAGGGCTACATTTCCCTTCAAAGGCTTACTAAACGTATAAATGCAGCTATTGACTCTAGTGCTTCACCGTTAGAGTCGAAGCGAGCAGATCACCTTGATCGCACCCCAGAAATCAAACAATTGATTGAACAAAGGAATAAGGTTAGAAGGCAGTGGTACCGAACTCGTGACTCATGGCTTAAGACCAAGTATAGTAGGCTCACTGAAACAGTTCACGAGGAGGTAAAAGCACTTCGTAATGACAGGTGGAGCGATAAAGTTGAGAGTCTGTCGACCCACGATAACTTTATTTGGTGCATGGTTCGAGCCTTGCAAAACAATAAAGCCATTAATATCCCACCCCTGTTAGCCCAAAATGGCAAATTCATCACGAATGTTGATGATAAAGCGCAGCTTATTACAGGTTCACTTTCAGAACAGTTTGTCACGCCTACTGATGGTCAGCAAATACGACTTGATATGTCTGAGAAAGTAAAATCCTGCATAACTGGCTTCTATAATATTCACGACAAAGAATTCCCAAAACATAGCATTGATGTAAATGAAGTCCAAAGCATCATTAAAAATTTAAAAACGAAAAAAGCTCCAGGTAAAGACTCTATTAAGAACAGTGCTTTGAAAAATTTACCTCAAAATACAATTCAAGATATTGCAAAAGTGATTAACGACTGCTGGAAGAACACTTACTTCCCGGATGCTTGGAAGCAATCGGTTGTCTTAAGCATTCCTAAACCAGGACAAAATCCTGCAAATCCTGTTAGCTACAGGCCCATCAGCTTGTTACCATCAATCTCCAAAATCCTGGAAAAAACAATTCTCAAGAGATTCATTGAGCACTGTGATGCCAACGATCTCATCCGCGATGAACAATTTGGCTTTCGCTCAAACCATTCCTGCCAACTCCAAACATGGAGGCTCGCAGCGGATATCAATGAGCCCCTTAATCTCTCTATGTATTGTGGGGTCGTTTTCCTCGATGTACACAAAGCCTTCGACCAAGTCTGGCACGATGGTCTTATTTATAAAATGATTGTGGATGGATTTCCTCAAGACATAATTACTCTGATACACTCGTTTCTCTCCAACCGGTTCTTTCAGGCCAGAGTTGGAGATAGTCTATCTCCTATGTATGAAGTAAAAGCTGGTGTCCCGCAGGGTTCAGTCCTGGGGCCAGTATTATTCAATTACTTTATGCGAGACTTTCCAAGTCCTTCCAAATGTAAGCTCTTTTTTTACGCAGATGACGCTGCTATACTGACCTGTGCTCGTCAACCAGCCGTAGTAGTCTCGCGGCTGCAGAAGGCTCTAAAGGAGTGTGAAAGCTGGTTTAGCAAGTGGAGGCTAAAATTGAATGTAGACAAATGCAAGGCGATGTTTGTCTCTAAGAAGAGAAAGAGATCATTAGATTCTCTAACACTATATGGCAAAAAACTGGACTGGGTTGAAACTTATAAATATCTTGGTGTTGTTATTGACTCTAAACTTACCTGGACTCCCCACGCAGCTTATGCGTTGAATAAGGCCAGGAGAGCCAAGTTTAGCTTGATTGCTCTGCTGGGCCGGAATAGTGCTCTAAACATTGATAATAAACTCCTACTCTATAAGGTCATTGTTCGGACCATCTTGACGTATGGTATGCCCGTCTGGGCCACAATGTGTAAAACTAGGTGGAAAGAACTGCAAACGTTCCAAAACGTTACCCTTAGGACTATTGCGCAAAAAGATCGGAGAATAGTTCGCAATTCCTCCATTTATAATGACTTCAACATGACTCATATTGGCAAATACGTTCAAGGGCTCATGGAATCCATGCTGCCCAATATAGAAAATCATAGCAACAAGCTAGTCTCGGGCATTTTAAATCATCCTATACATAGAAAGAGATATCGTGATCCAAGGCATATACTTGATATTAATTTTGAAGACATTGATAATGTCATATTTCCAGATTACTGGACTTCATAGGTCGTGTTTTATCTAATACTAGTGGTCTGCTTCTAGTCTAGACAGTCGTCAATCAAATTTTCCTCCACCAAGAGGAGGCAATTTTCTTTCATACTTTGGATGACCATGGTGGGTACATCAGGCTTCTTTTCTAGTTCAGTGTATTTCCCTTGGAATATGATTATGAAGGGTGAGATTATGGAAGCTATGCTTCAAGTTCCACACGAATACCGATACACTACACTGTTCGATTGTCGATTGTCTTTCTGAACAGAGAATGTCACAAATGCAAAGCAATGTTTATCACTAAGAAGGAAAAGAGAAATCTTGACTCCTTAAAGTTATATGGCAAATACTTGGAATGGGTTGATAATTATAGATACCTTGGCGTTGTTATTGATTCAAAACTATCATGGAATATGCATGTGACTTATGCGATGAACAAGGCCAAAAAAGCAAAGTTTAGCGTAATTGCTCTGTTGGGTCGTAACAGTGCTCTCAGTGTTGATAACAAATACTGTTATACAAAATAATTGTTCGTGTCATCTTGCTATATGGCATGCACGTCTGGGCTACGATTTGCAAGACAAGATGGAAGGAACTCCAAACTTTCCAGAACATACCCTAAGGACTATTGCACAATTAGATAGGAGAATTGCTCGCAATTACTCCATTCATAATGACTTCGATATGACCCATGTCGGGAAATATGTTCAAGAGCTCATGAAAACCGTGCTGCCTATTATGGCAAATCATGAGAATGATCTAGTCTCTGGCATTCTAAAACATTCTCTATATAGAAAAAGGCATCGTAATCCAAGACATATCCTTGATGTCAATTTTGATGACATTGATAATGTCATCTTCCCAGATTACTGGGTTTCATAAATTCTTTCGTTTTTTCTGTGGCTTACTATGTAATATACTCCTAGTTCAGACAATCGTCAATCAAATTTTCCTCCACCAAGAGGAGGCAATTTTCTTTCATACTTTGGATGACCTTTGTGGGTACATCAGGCTTCTTTTCTAGTTCAGTGTATTTCCCTTGGAATATGATTATGAAGGGTGAGATTATGGAAGCTATGCTTCAAGTTCCACACGAATACCGATACACTACACTGTTCGATTGTCGATTGTCCTTCATCAGGTGGATGTGCCAAAATCGTGGATGTGTCTCATCGTGGATGTGTGCCTCTATCATGGATGTGTGTTAACTGCTCTTTTTGGACTTCTGGTTGTGATTTTGAGTGCATCGGTGGAATCTCCAAGAGGACTAACAAGGTAGGACATTTTTAAGCCTTTTAAACTGCGTCGTTCTGAGTAGGTGCGTCCAACACCACACTTGCTTCATGGCGATGTCAGGCGCTGCGTCGACGAAATCCGCTAGCATCACTATTAAAATATGCTGGTGTTACCTTGTGATGTAGCGTACAAAGATGCATGTAAGGATCCCAGATTTCTTGCTTTTGACATCATTATAAATGAACAGCTCGAGGCACTACGTTCCAAATTGAACAAAAAATATTTAGACTTAGAAACAAGATTGGAATCACTGACTAATGATATTAGTAATGTAAATACAAATATTGATAGTTTTAGAGAGGATGTAAAGCGTGCAAATTTGGAAACTACCAACGGCATTGCCAATCTTAGCAATGCTATCAAGGAATTTATGGGCTCTCCCATTACGTCCGTTTCGCCCATGTTAGTGGATAACGCTGTTCCTCCATACGATTGTAAAGAAGGTCCTGCAGGTCTGGGCGCAGGCAGCGACAGTAGCTCCTCATCAAGAACAAGCACAAAGAGGAGGCTTGATAATGACTCTGCTAACATTGATGGAGGTGACTGGCGGACTGCACAGAATAGGAGGAACAAAGGAGGTGTTAGGATCGACAATATTAAGTCCACTATTGATGTCAGCACTAATGCCTCTGTAGCCCTTCGAGCTAACGAAGTTAAACACAGTTCTTCTCATATTAATGTTACCCGTGAAAAGGGAGCAATATACCGGTTGGGCAAGAAATAACGTGAGGTGTTCAGAGCTCGCTAGCGGGAATTCTATTAGGCAGTACATTTTGGTGTATATACTTAGTGAAACATGCAGTTTCGATTTCTGCAAAAAAAAAAATAGTACCAAAAGTCGCCATAGGAGGCGCTTATTTCAAGAAAACAATGAATTGTCAAATGAACAAATACTGTACAAACCAACTTTAGTAACAACAATAAACAGTGTTTTATTTTTAATTACAAATGTGTTTCAATATGACCACCAGTGTGCTGTTCCAATAGCTGCATGCAGTACACGACATTTTCTACGGCAGCTCGCAGCATATCTGCATTAATTAGGCTGATATGTAACGTTATTTGATCCTTTAAGGTTGAGAGGTCAGGAACATGTGCTTGATACACAAGGCTTTTCAAATATCCCCATAACCAAAAACCACAAGGGTTGAGATCAGGCGACCTGGGTGGCCATACCATGGGAAATGCACGACTAATTATTCTGTTGTCTGAAAAACGTTCTCGCAAGATCTGCTGCACCTAACGTCCGATGTGCGGTGGCGCACCATCCTGCATAAAAATGGTAGAATCCAGACAACCCTTTTCCTGCAATCGTGGTATCACAAAATTCTCAAGCATATCGGCATACCTGGCAGAATTGACGGAACAAGTTACCGGTCCACGGGGACGGATTTCTTCAAAAAAGTACGGGCCGATGATGAAAGAAGCAGTAAAGCCGCACCATACTGTTAGTTTCGGTGAATGCATAGGAGTTGGCAGACACACTTGTGGATTTGATGCAGCCCAAATACGGCAGTTGTGGGTATTGATATCACCATTCAAATAAAAATGTGCCTCATCACTCCATAAAATTTGCCATGGCCATGCATCATCCACTTCCATACGTGCTAAAAATCTCAACGAAAAGTCAGTTCGGGTACGTTCATCTCCAGAAAGCAATTGTTGAACAGGTGTGAGTTTATAGGGATAAAATGTCAATATCTTATGCAATATTTTCCTCACCGTCGAATATGGGATATCTGTTTGCGTGTGCACTGCTGGTACCCTGCACAGTAGTCATCTCCTGTTCCACAACAGCAGTTGCAACTTCTTCAACGTGTTGCTGCCTGATTCGTTTGCGTCCCCTGCCTGGTTGCACTCCTAGAGTTCCGGTAGATTCAAATCGTTCAATCATTTTCCGTAAGTTAGTTATGCTCATCGGTCCTCTTCGTAACGTTTTTAATCGCCGGAATTCACGAAGGGCAGCACTTGCATTGTCGCTCTTCTGATAGAACAACTTGACTAATAACGCCCGGTCAGGAGAGTAAGCGTCATCGTCAGGCCATTCGTTCGTGAATGATGGGAAATCCTCAGCCTTGCCTCTTATTGTCATGATTGCACAACACGGAACGCGCTTATGCAAATGTATTCATTGTTTTCTTGAAATAAGCGCCCCCTAAGGCGACTTTTGGTACTATTTTTTTTTTTTTTGCAGAAATCGAAACTGCATGTTCCACTAAGTATATACACCAAAATGTACTGCATTTGGCCTAATAGAATTCCTGCTAGCGAGCTCTAAACACCTCACGTTATTTCTTGCCCACCCGGTATATCCCACCAATCATCGTTCGTCACCATGGGAAGCCAATAAAGGAGATTTTGGAGGAGATCAAAAAGCACGTACCTCTTGACAAACTTACCGCCCACACAGGTCGAAAGGACACCATAAAGATCAGGTGTCACGACGAAGAGAGTCATAAAACTCTTGTGTCTGGAATGAAAAGCAACGATGTGCTTAAGATCCAGCATCACCAACTAAAATCCGAAAAAATGCTGAAATACGTTGTCCGAAATGTTGATACAACATATGATCTGGAAGACTATAAAGCTTAAAAAAGCAAATGGTACAGTAGAGGTGCCAATGGTTTTGGTCTTACTTGAAAATAATGAACACAATAAGTCATTTTTGAGTTTGAAGCGTGTCAGTCCTCTTGCTGTTATTGTTGAGTTATTTAGAGGCAACAAAAGGCCCTTACAATGCTATAACTGTCTACTTTTTGGTCACGTATCCCAAGGTTGCATCGAGTCGCCTCGATGTAATAAGTGCGCTGGCGACCAACAGTCGAGGGATTGTACTAACATAAAAGGCAAAGATCTCCCAAAATGTATACGTTGTTCTGGTCAGCACACTTCTAGCTACACCAAGTGTCCCAAATATCCACAAGTCAAAAGGATCAAAAGCACCAAAGTGGTAGAGGGAAAATCCTATGCTTCGGTCGCATCCAGTTCTGCTGATTCTCGGGACACACGTACAGTCGACCACAATTGCGGTCAATTACGGTCAATTGCGTGATGTTTAAAGGTTCCTGGGAAATTTGCTAAATCAATATAAGGAAAATGGAAAAGCAGTGCCACAGATTGCCTCTCACGAATCTAACAAATGATCATGGACAGACACCCATACAAGATCATTAATCAAGGGAAACTCCCTTGCAATATTTGGAATGCAAGAGGAATCGCTCGCAAGCGCATCGAATTCTACAATTTCCTTACAAACTGGAATGTCGACATCGCCTTCGTGTGCGAGACGCACCTGAAATCTACTCAAGTCTTCACCTTGCCTGGGTATCGTGTTTATCGCAAGGACCGGCCACTGGGTAATAATGCCAGCCACGCTTTTGGTGGAGCAGCGATCATTGTTAAGGATGGCATTGATCATCGTGAGTCTGTCACTCCAGACTTTGTGGAAATGGAAGCAGTCTCCGTGATTATAAACGACGTGGACGCAGGCGAAATCAAGTTCATCTCCTTATATAACCCAGCCAAGCACAAGCTTGATCCGTGCGAACTTGACGAGCTGCTGTCTGGGCCCATCCCAGTTGTTATTGCGGGCGCCTTGAATGCCAAGCACCATGCATGGAACTCCAAATGCCCCAATCAAAACGGCAATATCTTATATGGATATACCTTAAACGAGATTGACACCTTTGTTGCTGGTCCCCTTGATGACACATACTACTGCGACCACTCTCCTGTTAGCAACGTGCTGGATATTGCAATTCTTAAAGGTTTCCTCAAGCCCTATAATATATTCACAGTCGACGACTTATCTTCTGACCACCGTCCAGTGATGCTTATGTTTGAGGGTTTAAACATCGATAAGAAGATTGTGCTCCGCTCTAAACAGGACTGGAAGCTCTTTAGAGATATTCTTAGGGATAATAGCATTTCTTACAAGGAGGTTATTGACAAGGAGGATATCAATAGTAATATTAATGCTATCACCCGTGTTGTCAACGATGCCACTACTTCCAGTACCTCTACTATCGATCGTAAGCGTCCTGAACATCTCGACCTGCCTCCTTATAACAGGCGTCTTATTCTCGAAAGGAATTCTTACAGAAGATTATGGCAGCGTAAGCGACTTCCCTACTTCAAGACCAAGTACAACCGGCTTTCTCGCAAGGTTCAGGAAGAGGTTAAAGCACTACGAAATCAAAGGTGGAGCGAAAAACTGAAGTCCTTGTCTGTCCAGGACAACTCGCTCTGGGGAACTGTGAGGGCTTTAAAGGGTAACAGACCAATCCAATTGCCGCCACTGCTTGCAGGCAATGGCAACGTTGTCACCAGTGACGGGGATAAGGCTCAATTGATCGCTGATTCCCTGAAAAGTCAATTTACCACGCCTGGTGAGACAAACTTGGACAACCTCCAAAACACTCAGCTAGTTAACGATGTGTGTATCGCTTACCAGTGCATTCATCGTGTTCCCACCCCTGAAGAAGTCATTAGTGCTCAAGAAATCTCCGACATCATCAAGCGACTTAAAATCAAGAAAGCAGCAGGTATTGATTCCATCACTAACAGTGCTCTCAAGAACTTGCCTTCTAATATTGTCTCGATCATTACCAAAGCCATGAATGACTGCTGGAGACATGGTTACTTCCCCGACCAGTGGAAAGAGTCTGTTATCGTTACCATACAAAAGCCTGGTCTTAACCCTGCTCTCCCTGTCAGCTATAGGCCTATAAGCTTGTTACCTATGCTATCAAAAGTGTTTGAACGCGTCATTCTTAAGAGATTTAACGACTTCTGTGTGGCTAACAATCTTGTTCGTGAAGAGCAATTCGGCTTTCGCCCAGGTCACTCCTGCCAACTCCAGATCTGGAGGCTTATTGCAGATTTAAACACTCCTCTTAACTGTGCTAAATATGGTGGCCTTGTCTTTTTGGATGTCCGAAAAGCTTTTGATCAGGTTTGGCACGAAGGCCAGATTTACAAAATGATTACTTGTGGTTTTCCGGACGATCTTATTGCCTTGATTAGATCCTTTCTGTCGAACAGGATATTTCGTGTCAGGGTTGGTTGCTCCATGTCTAACGCGTGTGACGTCAAAGCTGGTGTTTCCCAGGGTTCTGTCCTAAGCCCTGCACTCTTCAACTTTTTCATCCATGACTTCCCAACATTTACAAAATGCAAGCTGTATCTGTTCGCTGACGACGCGTCCATCATGACCACTGACCGCGTTCCCGCTCACGTCATGTCACGGTTACAAAAGGCTTTACATTTGTGCGAGAAATGGTTTGCAAAGTGGAGACTCGACCTAAACGTTGACAAGTGCAAGGCGATGTTCATTACGAAGAAACTTCGGAAACCCCCGAGTCCTCTCTTCCTTTCTGGTAAAGAGCTCGAATGGGTAAAAGATTACAAATACCTCGGAGTGGTAATGGATGCCAAACTAAATTGGGGCGACCATGTCTCCTACGCCATCAACAAGGCAAAGAAGGCAAAATTCAGTCTGGTAGCTCTTCTGGGGCGAAACAGCGCGCTTGGATTGGACTGCAAACTATTGCTGTACAGGACGGTAATCCGAACCATCTTGCTTTATGGTATGCCTGCCTGGGCCACAACATGTAAGTTCAGATGGAAGGACCTCCAAACCTTCAAAAACGTTACCTTGAGGACCATTGCCCAACTTGACAGGAGAGTTGCAACAAATACTTCTATTGCCGACGATTTTGAGATACCTCCCCCATTGGTAGCAGGAGTCACTGAAGAAGTTGCTTCCGAAGATTAAGGACCATCCCAATCCTCTGGTTGCAGATATTCTGGAGCATCCACTCACGTTTAGAAGTTTCCTCAGGCATCGCAGGCCTCGACACGTCCTGGACATCAATTTCGACGACATCCAAAAGGCCATCTTTCCCGACTACTGGATCTCATAGCTCCTCGTGCCCCTCGTCAATCAACAATCAACTTATTCGTCCTTATAGGAAAGGACCCAATCTTATCCACTGGATGACTTAACTAGGTTTCATCTGGCTTCTTGCCTACTTCAGTGTACTTCCCCTGGTTACTTCCTGGATGAGTATGGCAGTGAAAGCGTTGCTTTCGGACCGCTCATTTCGTTTTCCCTGCACTGTTCGATTGTCGATTGTCTTCATCAGGTAGTTCACTCGTCGGATCTTCGGAGTCAGGTCAGGACTCCTGGTTACTGAATGATGGTAGCAATTGCTATCGAAAGAATTCTCCATCTTGTAAGGTTGTATCTTTTCAGTCTATTTTTGTTGTGTAAAAAGAGTTTTTTATTTATCTTTACACCACAAACAAACCCACAAACAAACCCACAAACAAGCATCCTTCTTTATATATATAGAAAGAAGGAAGATAGAGATTAGCTAAATTTTTAGTAAACTACTGTAAGTATACAATACTTCAGATTTCTAAGCCTTTTCGTTCAAACATTATAGCTCTGTTTGTGTTTAGGGACCCTGCCAGGGCCCTAGGGGACTATATAAGTTTTAGTGTGTAATAGCTAAAATTTTAAGTAACTCACCAAAAATATGCAAGAATCCATGTTTCTGGACTTCTGGTTCAAAAGTTATAGCTTGATTTGTGATTGGCTTATACCAATTTTTTTGTGTATATTAGCTAAATTTTTAAGTAATTTTCTATAAGTAAACAAAATTTCAGATTCCCAGACCTTTTCGTTTAAAAGTTGTAACTTTGCTTATGATTGGGGCCTCTGGGGCTCTGCTGGGGCCTATATTACTTTTTTTGTATATTTGAAATATTTTTTAGTACCACACTATGAATAGACAAAATTTCAGGTTCCTAGGCCTTTCCGTTCAAATATTATAGCTTCAATTGTATTTGGTGCCTCGAGGTCCCTGGCGGAGTTCTAGATGTTTATATCAGTTTCCTTCAATATTGGCTTTATTTTTTAGTACCACACGATAAATATACAAAATTTCAGATTCCTAGGTCGTTCCGTTCAAATGTTATAACTTCAATTGTATTTGGGGCCACGGGACCTCCGGCGGGGTCCTAGAGGCTTATATCACTTTTTTTGTATATTGGTTTTATTTTTTTTAAACCGCACTTCAAATTTACGAAATTTCAGGATTTTAGATCTCTTTGTTCAAAAGATAAAAAAAAGAACCATGAAATTCATACAAGTGGCCCCTGAGGGGCCCCGGGCCACCCTAGAGGATTCGCTGTATTTTTCGCACCGTCCTCTGTATAGGGCCTACGTGTATGCAAAATTTCAAACCTCTAGGTCAATCCTTTCAAAAGTTATGGCATCAAAATGTTAGAGCAGTAGCAGGAGGATTCGCTATACTACAAATAGAGTTATTTAAATTCTGACGTCAAACAGTCAAACTCTGACGCCACAGATTGCTCAAATGCAATCGAAACTCCATAGACATGAAAGGAAATCAGCTGCGGAAACCACAAAAACACATGGTTTAGTCCACCCTAGAGGATTCGCTATATTTTTCGCTCCGTCCTCTGTATAGGGCCGGAGAAAATTTCAAGCCTCTAAGTCAATCCTTTCAAAAGTTATGGCGTGTGACATACATGTTACATACATCTGTACCATCGTTATTAGGGTTTTAGATGATGCTAAAACCCTAAAAAGAACAACAGTCTTTTATAACAGTTACTTTGCATCATTAAAAAAATTACCGTAAACATAAATTAAGCTGAATAGGAAAATAACTATAAGCAGATTGATTATCAGTATTCGTCGCAGACAGAAAATAATCAGTGGTATATGAAATTCTCTTCAAATACTCCTGTTTATGGTCTATATTTAAATTAATTTAGAAATTTATACAATTTAATTTAATTAAAAAATCTTATACGTAAATGTTGACGTGTTTATTAGAATCCCCTTTTGGCCGATCACTAACTAGGAGTAGTGGCCTATGTGTTCGTTTTCCCATCTCAAAAAACGTTTATCTCTTAAATCGACCTAAAAATTTATGATTCGAGAATATATGTTGAAAATTTAAGAGAAAAAAAAGTCCCACCAGTGCTATGTTTTAGAACATGCCAAGATAGGTGGTACAACAGCTTTTGAAGGGAAAAGCCGCCTGTCTTCGGATTTCAGCCAAAATACAGTAACACAAATTAAGTTAAATTTGATTTAGTGAGGTATAAATTATAATTCTGATGAATCTAAACGTATTTTTATTAATTATTTTATATATTTATCACTTGTTTAATAAATTAGGCTGTATTTTTAACTTCATTTGAAAACAAAAGTGGACACTTAATTAAATAAATCATTCAATAAAGAAAAATGAGAGATAAGGACATTACATAATTAAACAATATTTTAAGTTCGTGTTGGTAACTTGAGAATATTCTAGATAATATTTTTTTTAATTTATTTGATTTCGAAGCACAAATCTTTCAAAACGGCATGTTTCTATGTAGGAATCATAATGGGATTTTGTCGCTACCTTGTGTCAATTATTTTTTTTTTAGAGCCACCCCGTTAGGATTAGTCGGCAGGCTGTAGTTATCCTTGTAGACTATGGTTTGTACCACGACCTACTGGATACTAAGTATCCAGTAGGTCGTGTTTGTACGACTTTAACTAAATTTTTCACCACTAGGATTAAATTAAAACTTAAATTAAAAATTTACGGCCGGATGCCCTTCCTGACGCCAACACAAATATCCATGTCCCCGGTAGGATTCGAACCCGTGACTCGCTGGTTACGAGAGCGATAAGACCTGCGCCTTAGCACTCTCGGCCAAAGAGCCGGCTTGCTGAGCATTATCTAATTACTCTAATTCCATCGACTAAAGAAAAGAAATTGTAGTTTTATAAAAGGTCGCTACCCACATTTGATTCTTACTGTTTGATTCCATTTGATTCCAACTACAGTCGCTAAACCTACAAGCCAAAAAAAAAAAAAAAAACGGACTAATTGCTCGGCGTCCTTGTCAATGAAATGGAATTGTCGTTTTTATTTTGAATTTTATTTTGATCCATGAAGTTTGTCAAATACTGTAAAAGGAACAAGGAGGCGTCAATGTGCGCCATTATGACACTTTTGAAAATTATAATTCAAGGATTGCTTTTGTCGATGGATTTAGAGTAATTAGACAATGTTTAGATCTTGATAATTGGAATTAGGTCTTTATCTTAACGAGGAAAACCAGTTGAGAAGGCTCAAAATGATAAACCGCCATTTTGGCCATGTTCCGAAGGGATAGGACATGTGACCCTGCTATAAATTTTACTTGTATTTTGATGCTTTATCCGAATCTGACTGAAGTCAAAATCAGAAAAAAATCGAAAAAAATGGCAACAGAACAACTGACTTTGTGAAGTCAGTAACGATAGTTTTTACATTGTTGAAAATATCAGAATAAAATGAAACTGACTAAAGGGATGGAAATAATAAATAATAAAATCTTGTAAACATTCCAAGGAGGAGTTTTAGCAGTGAAACAGAAATACATTTATACATTTATTAAAAAGAAATTAACACCCCCCCCCCCGAGTAGGAGAAGGCAATTGGCAGATTCTGCGGTCATCTATTTTTACCCTTTACTGCACTTTTTACCTCTCCAAGTTTTTTAATCAAGAAAATTGATTTTCTCGAACGTAATATGTATAAAATGTAAAAAACTCGTATCTTCTTTCCTTTTTCATCATTTCCGAATGTATGATATATAACATGTCATATGTTGCCATAGTTCTAAGGTCCAAGTGACTGCCACCCCCGCAAATCCGACCCCCCTGGAACAATTGGGCCTAAACTTCATAGTACTGTAGATCTTGCCTAGAGGAATCTGGACACCGAATTTCACTCATTTACGTACCTAAATAGCATATCTTGTTGTCCTCTCTGAATCTCACCCCCGTAATTCCGATTCCAGTGTACCAATCAAAGCCAAACTAAATAGTGCAGATGTACATGCCCATAGGAAGCTGCATTCCGAATTTCAACCTTCTACCTCAAAAAATGTAGAAATTATGAAGGGGACGGACCGACATTATAAAACCAATAAGTAGCTCCATTCTTCTGCTACTTAATAATATGCACTTGAGCAATCGTGCGTCGACAAAGCGATTTCACGTGCGCGCGCCGATGTCAGTAATGCTTAAAAGATGAACAGAAAGTAACAATGTATTCCTTCTTGACAAATCGATTGTTATATGACATGCCATCATCTTTGTATTTTTTACACTCACAGCTTTAGCACGTGAATTCGACTTGAAGGGGTCCACGAAAAATTCTGAAAGTTGATACGGCCGAGCTAAGACTTTGATGGTCATATTTCTGAAAACAGAATTTGAAAAAGTTAATTCGTTTTCAAAATATCGTGCAAACGGCGGACGGCCGGATAAACTTACAGACCAAGGGCGCATTCTTATAAGGAGCTTTTATGCTAAAGCTCCTAATAAAGAGTGTAGTTTAATGCACTTATAATAAAGACCTAATTATAAAAAAGTTTGAAACACCTATTAAAAAAGTTTGTAAGTTTATGTTTTTTTAAATAACTATATTAAAAAGGAGCATTCTAATGCGCATATAATATTAGAAGAATTCCCTTTTCTGATAATTGTACAGATTGATAGTTTCAATGCCTTTCGAATATGGATTATCAATATTTATGACATGATTAACTTTTAATCGAAATAATAATCAATATAGTAATAAAAATCTTAAAAGTAATTTTAAAAGAATTTTTCCTTTATATTATCATTATTCTTATTATTGGATGTAATTGTACACTTTGAAGACGGTAGTGACTTTCATTCACTCACAGTGGAAAGGCTTTTTTGGCCGCTTCGACCGCTGCACGGACGTCATCCTGTTCGCTCAGGGGAATCCGAGCCCACACTCGACCGTTCGCTGGTTCGTGGCTATCCAAGTGAGTCTTCCCATCCAGAAATCGGCCACCGATGAAATTTTTAACGTAGAAAATTTCGTCCATGATCTCAAATTTTTATTTCATATCCTTAGAGTGATCTCAATGCGAAATGTCTTTTATCTTTTCAAAACGCAGCCTTGACTTTAATCGGGTTACTCAAATTACTTTGCATCAGACCATCGATTAGAAAGATAAGAACTGCAGTGCGTCTTGAATAACAGGGAGGGTCTTATGATGTGTTTTTTTTTTTTTTTTTACTATTTAGAATTTCTTTTAAATTTTTAAAACTTCTCTATTTTTAAAACTTACATAACTAAATTTATGTTTTTTACCCAATCATTTTCGATCTAAAAACAGGCATAATAAATTTCTTCTGGTTAAAGATTACGCCAAACAATTTTATATTTTAAGATGTATACAAAATATTAGAAAGAGATAAGAAACCATGCGAAATATAAGATTTAATTACAATGTAGCTTTAATTTGGATGATTGACTTTTTAAGGATAGTAACTTCGCATTCTAAAGCTCGGTTATCAGTAATAAAAATACGTTTAGAAAGACTTTAGAAGTTAGAGCATAGTATGTTTGCTAGATACTTTCATTTTTATGGCCTAAGAAAGTAATAGAAATACTTGTCTTTCACTTTTAAAAGACCTTTATGTTTATTAAAATATTAAAATTTTTACGGATATTATTAAACCACGATGATCAAAAATATTCATACCTTACATCTGTATACTATTCTGTAAATGAAGGGTATTATACCCGAATTATTGAAGAGCATGTAAAACAGAAGATCTATAAACAAAAATCAAACGTACAACTGTTGCTTGCGGTGGTTACCCATAGGACTAACGATCTCCCTGCATTGCTCAATCACTTAAGAAACAGATATTTTAAAGTAATGATGTGATAATTTCTATGTAATAAAATGTACAGATGGAATCTACTTAAGTTCGATGAAAGTAAATTTGGCCACTCTGATGTTAAAACTCACGATGACTTCTTGTAGATTCAAACACGGGAGACTTTTCTAGAAAAAATTCTATGCAGATGTTGACATTTGATTTTCTCAGAAGTTCATTACTGCAATTCACTTATCTGCCGTGGCTCACAAGTTATTAACAAAAATACTGACACTGTACCATCGTCAGTTGCAGCTAATTGGAGAGGTACTAATGAAGGAGGAGAGTATTGAGCTAATCCTGACACTGTACCGTACAATTGCTACTGATTTCGAAGCCCAAAATTCTGAAAGAGAATCAATCAGTACCGTCGCTTATGTGATATCACATTTCAGAGATATGGCATTGTTGAACATAAAGCTCGTACGGGCTGACCAAAAATATCAGCCGATGAAGCAACCTCAACAATGGTGTTGGCAGCATTTGCAAAGAGTGTGGACTCGGCCAATCATCCATAGCACGAATTCTGTGTACCAACAAGTGACATCCATTCAAGTTGAAATGCAACAAAAACTATTCGAAGATGATCGGATAAACGTGAGTTCTGTATCTGGGCTCTGGGCAACTATCGACTGGGCCCTTCATTTGCACACCACTTTGTGTTTAGTGATGAGGCAAATTTTTACGTCCATGATGAGGTGAACCGTCAGAACATGAGATATTAGAGCGATACGAACCCTGATTGAACAGAACCGTCCAAAGCCATTGGTGATGTCAAAGTTATGGTATTGTGTGGGATATGGCACCCGTTTATTTGGACCAATTTTCATAGACGGTACCCTAAATGCTGATGAGTACTTGCGAAACACTGTGTTCCCGTCACTGTTGACTGAAGATGGCAGTTTCCCAAGTCTTTTCCAGAAAGATGTTGCACCACCACTCAACGGACGTAATGTTCGTCAATGGCTGGTTAGGCAATGACCTGATCAATGAATTGGCCGGTGGTTCCTGTGGAGCGGCTACTGCATTCCCAGACCACACACTGCTAGATATTTACCTGTGGGGCCACTTGAAACAGCTGGGGTATGCTGTGAAAATCCAAAGCAAACGTCACCTTCAGCAACGCATCCTACAGGCCTTTTACAGCATTACCCCCAACGTTTTTGTGCGCGTGCATAATGAATGGATAAAGAGCCTTGAACTCTGTCCAGCAGCAGGGACAACACATGAATAAACGCTTTAGCTGCAAACCAGTTTTCGGTGTGTGTTTTTGTTTGGAAAATGTCAACGTTTTTGTTATTAACTTGTGAACCACAACAAATAACTGAAATCCGATTGCAGGAATAAACTGCTGAGAAAAAAAACCAGTGTTATTTGATATGGCACATGACCTCTTCCCATTTAAGAAAATGAAACTTGACTCAAAATGCGCGGATTTCAAGATGGTGGTCAAACTCCAAAACTAATCCAAAAGATAGAGCACCTATCGTATTCCCTGCTAGCATGGTCACATTGTTCATTTTACATATCATTTCCGAAATACAGCTATATCCAGTGACTTTTGACTCACTTTCTGTACGCACTATCAAAAGATATAAAACACTAGCAGAGGACCCGGCGATGCCCGGGATAATTACACTTGATGATGTTGCAATTTCTTTTCTTCTTTCGATGTCTTGAAGCAAAAATTGGCCATTCATCACTTTGTGTAGTCTAGCGGTCGCCGATTCTTCTATTTACTTGTTTACCATTTGCTCAATACAGCACGGAGCTAAAGGAGTGCTTCCTCTATCGTCTTTCACTCTTTCTCAATAGTCTGCTAACTCATTATCTCCAGTTACTGATCATTTTTAAAGATTTTCAAGAAATGTTAAGTACTAAGAATTCTCTTTTCTAAGAAAAGCCTGAATAACAGGAATTCAATGCATTGAATTCTATATTGCACAAACTTTGCCTTGCATTGTTGGTCATGAGACATATATTGTTGATCCTTGCATAGTGTTGGTGCATTGCGTGTTGACACCATTGTTGATAATTATTGTTGCACAAGCTTATTTGCATTGTTGGTCATCAGATGTATATTGTTGGTCCGTGCAGAGTGTTTGTTAATTGCGTGTTGATACCATTGTTGATAATTATTGTTGCAAAAACTCTGTCTTGCATTGTTGGTTATGAAATATTTCTCATTAATATGCCCTGCCATAACCACGAATATCTATTTTTTATGAATAATTATTATTTTTTCGAAATCTGAGGTAGATAGTGATCTTCTTCATGCTTTGAAGGTCATGTAGCGAAATTTTATCAAGATCGGAATTAACCTGTAGATTTGTATAAAAAACAAACAAACAAACCCACAAACAAACAAACATCCTTCTTTATATATACGAGGTCTGTTCAAAAAATACCTAGACTGACGTCATAAAACAAAATATACTTTATTCAGAAGTTACACATCTGGGTCCCCTTCAAAGTACTCTCCTCCCCGACGCACACACTTATCCCAACGGTGTTTCCACTTTTGGAAACAGTCCTGGAACGCTTCTTTTGTGATGTCCTTCAGCGCCTTCGTTGCATTTGCCTTTATGTCGGGATTTGTCTCAAATCTCCTTCCTTTCAAAGGTCTTTTGAGTTTGGGAAACAAGAAGAAGTCACAAGGAGCGAGATCAGGTGAATAGGGTGGGTGAGGAAGAACAGTGATCGAGTGTTTGGCCAAAAACTCTCGAGTTCTGAGGGCTGAATGGGCTGGAGCGTTGTCGTGATGAAACAACCAGTCACCTCTCGTCCACATTTCTGGCCTTTTCCACTCGTCCAGTGGCAGTTTTTCCGAGTTTAACACAAAATTTCACAGCAACTCTTTGCTCGTTCAAGTCACTCATTCAAAAAATCCGCCAAACGAAAAAAAACACACTTCACAAACAACCGCGTAGCTAATCAACCAATACTGATATTTGCAATCAAAAAACTGCCTTGTAATCAGCGGATCTGTCAGAAGATGGCGACACCAAGCGATTTTGATTGGGACCAACAGGGCCCGCGCAATTCAAACAGTCTACGTATTTTTTGAACAGACCTCGTATAGATAGAAGATAGAATCGAATAGATAGATAGAAGATAGTTAAAAAGATTGTTGCAGAAACTTTGCACTGCATTGTAGGACATGACATACATTGTTGGTCCGCGAATATCGTAGGCTCATGTCAGACAGACAGATCAAGCAAAAGATTATTTTTACCCTCTTCCCTTTGAGCCAACCTGACACTTGGCACATGCCAACCTTACCCTGAACCTAATGAATATCTGGTGCAAGTATGAGCTCAAAAGGATACGTGGTTCGAAAGTTTTAAGAACATTTCCAGACGCACCCTGAATTTTTATACAGGGGTGATTGCACGTCAGTTCAGGCAGGCATTGGCATTGTCCACTTGGTTTTTAATGAAATTTGGTATATACACTTGCCCTAGGAAGTTGGTAATGAATGCCAAATATTATTAATTGTTTTCATTTGTAAGGAAGTTACGGACATTTAAAATTTTCGAAATTTGAGTGGGGGCCTTATCTATGAAGTACTGTAAGTTCGGTTGCGTTTTACTTAGAAAGATGTGATTGGTGACATAAAAAAGCTCTTTACATGTAGATTCTATATAAATTTTTTAAAATTATATTAGTCATGCGGAAATATTTGAATTTAATAAAAACATTTTATTTATGCAAATTTCTCAAAAGGTGGATTTTTTTTTCGTTAAAAAATTATTAATATCTTATAAAAACAATACAAAAAATTCAAAACTGTGTTTTGCTCTGTTTTGAAGATATTAATTTTTAACGCTTGAGCTCTAAGCAGCGACAGTCAGGTAATAGGGACTCGACTACTCGTGCAGGGAAGAGAAAGCGTTTAACCTTGGGACCATTCATTTATTTACGTTTTATTATTTATATAAATAGTATTAATTATAATACACGAAAAAATAAAATCAATAGTAGCATTACAATAATAATTATATGAATAGAAAAAATATTTCTTAGAACTTCAGATTTTTTTTCAGAAGTCAGAAAAGTATTGAAAACCTGTTAAATAAGAAGACAATTTAGTAAGAAAATATAAATTTGCATTATTATGTCGAATTATTAGTAATAAAAAAAGTATATTTACTTTACACTTCCTCAGAGTCAGTCACTTCTGAGTTACCCTGAAGGAAGAGATGAATTGCAGAGGCAGCTGTAGTTGATACAGGCTTCATAATACAGGGTGATTCAAAAGTTGGTGTGCAGTAGTGCATGGAAACGTGTACAGCACACACATTAATGAACTTTCTGCAGGACATCTTTGCTGATCGAATCAACTCTCGTGGCATCTGGCCTCTAAGCTCGCTGGACCACTCACCGAATTTCTTCCTTTGGGATGCCTTGAAAGGTAATGTGTATGCAAACAATCCGAAGAATTTGCCTGAGCTGAAGGAGGAAATCACAACTGAAGTTCAGCAAACTCACCAGCCATATTGAGCAGAGTGTTTCACAACGTAGAACTGCTCTTTTATCTCGTCATCAGGGATTGAATGTCTCTTAAGGTGCTTTTTCTTCTTTGAGAAGTGGTGAAAGTCGCAAGGCGCAAGATCTTTCATCTTTGAACTGCAGTTTTTCATCTTTGAACTGTAGGCGCTGCAACACCTCTTGTGTGTGGCTACTGTTTGCGGGCCAGCATTATCGTGCTGCAGAAGATTGTCCAAAGCTGCCATTCAATCCTGGTGTCGACAACAACCCCGAACTTCCTCTCCGACGGGTTCACCCGAGTGGTCACACGTTGGTGCTGTGCGTGGAAAGGGATGGAGATAATGTCGAAAAGTGAATAGTGCATTACATAGAGGACAAATGTAAGTATCAGATACAAAAGAATTTTGTAAATCGGTTAACAAATATAAAAGTTACAGCCATGGAGGCATTACTTTTCGATCAACCCTCATATCTTCTCTACATTTATTGAATTTTCTTTTAAAAACTTAATGAATCTATATTGAAAGGAATAAAAAACAGCTGTAGAATTCTTAAGACAATCCGATATTACCACAAAATTTATATTTCTTAGGATGCCTTGTCCATCTGAAGAACTGTAACATACAAACGGATGCATTGTGGCTTGGAACTCGAGATTCATAAATTAATATCTTCAAAACGGAGCAAAACAGAATTTTGAACTTTTTGTATTGTTTTTATGAAAGTATGTGTAAGATATTAATAATTTTTTAACGAAAAAAATACCCACCTTTTGAGAAATTTGCATAAACAAATTTTTTTTATTAAATTCAAATATTTGCGCATGCGTAATATAATTTTAAAATTTCATATAGATTCTACAGTTAAAGAGCTTTCATCTGTTACCAATCACATCTTTCTAAGTAAAATACAACCGAAGTTACAGTACTTCATAGATAAGGCCCCCACTCAAATTTCGAAAATTTTAAATGTCCGTTTTTTATCTTATCCTTATTTTTTCACATTTATTTTATTACTTCCCTTTCCCATTATTGTCCATCAACCATTTTCTTTATGTCAGCTCCTAATCATCCGATATCTATAGTTGCTTTTAATTTACTCCTTAACTCTTCCTTTTCTAATCCACCCACTTCTCAATATTTCCTGTTCTACACTAATTTTCGTAGCAAAAACGCTAACTTTTTTCTCTTCTTCCTACTCTGTCTACAACAGATGTCCATCCGCCTATCATTATTATCACCGAGACTTAATAACATTTTGAACCATGTAACCACCTAGCGGAGACTCTACTTGTTGGCCTACCGGCCATACGGGCCCCAATAGGTGACTATTTAACTTAAACTTAAAATAAAAATAAAATAAAAATAAATAAAAAAAATTAATAAAAATTGTTCGATATTGTTGCAAATCAAAATTAAATATCTACAATTGAAATTGGAAATTTAATTGGACACATCCAATCCATCTTTCGTTGGACAGGGTATACTGTAGTTTGCAATTTTTTTAGTCGAAACATGGCCTTATGGTGGCTGAAATATGCATATTCGTATTAAATTAAAGTATTGTGGAAAAGCGGATTTGTTTGGGTTCTGTGGTGGTCGCTAGATTATTTAATGTATAAAAGATTGTATAGATACAAATCTGCAATGAACAGTCATCCAATTATTCTAATTAAAACATATGTCAAATTTATATGCCTAATAATACGCTCAGAACCATTGCTTAAAAGAATGCATTAAGAATATTGGCTTACCCTGTAAAAAGGAGCCTGATTCCCGAAGAGATGTGTGCTAATGATTGACGAAAGATGTTATCTAATTCACCCGGCAAATGCCTACTGGAAATTGAAATTAGAGGAATAGAGCTGAATAGGATAGACGGTGAGATGCAGGACTTGTCGCTACAGCTTTTAAATGACCGCTGAAAGCATGGCTGTTTATGTTTGTCCTTTACTCATAAACCCGTGTTGGGATTCTGCCTGTTGAAGGACAACTCTTGGGTTGTATAAGTTAATTACTATTACCACGGTCTATCTATAGATATTCATGGTCATCGAGCTCCATTGTTAAAATGAAGCTAAAGTTTCTAGCTCCCAGTAGGGCGGGAACTCTATTGAAAAGTAGCGCTGCATGTACAATCTCCCCAACTGCGCCTGCAGCCACACCCTATCGGCAGACAGAAACTTTACTTTCGTATTAAGTTTCAATGAATTTCTCTATCGCAGGTTGCGGTCGGGAATAGTGCGATCTATGCGGCACCTGGCGCGATCTGTTTTCCTTAGCTTCTCGAAACAATGGAAAATGGCCGAAGCTCGATGACCATGAATATCTATAGACCGTGCTATTACTAAAAAAAAATTATTTTTTTTTTGTCCGCAAAAAATGCATTGTTGCATGAATTGTTGCATGAAAATGAGTTTCGCATGGTAAAGTTTGAATACCATTGTTGTAGCCGTTCGTTTAATGGATTTTTCAATCTTAACCCACGGGCCATAATATATTTAAGATATATATGTCTGTAAGACCCACCCTCTATCTCTTGGTCTTTATTGATAAAATTGGGTTCAAAACTTTAAAAGTTCCACATTTTGAGTGCCTCTATCAACGGTTGGATCAATTGAAAAACATCAAGACTAAAACATTTCTCAAATGTTGTGTACGTACAATCTGAAAATGCCATTGTATATGGGTTCCTATTTAAGATTTCACAGTTGCCCCCTACCCCCCCCCCCCTCACAAAGGGGAAAAGGGGGCTAATTTTTCGCCAAATGAATTTCCCCCGCGAAGTAATTCACTTTTGATTTCGGACATTTTTTTTCGTAGGATGCTTTTTTTTTCGAGATATTCGAAAATTCCAGGTTAAATGCCTCACACTGTATTAAAGTCATTTGCCCGGTTATATCAGGGGTGGTAGAGGGAATAATATTTACTATTTAATCTACTAATTTACTGTTATCAAAGCCTACAAGATCTCTTAATCTGCGGGATGGCCTAGTTACTATTACTAAAAAAAAAATTTTTTTTTTGTCCGCAAAAAACGTATTGTTGCATGAATTGTTGCATGAAAATGAGTTTCGCGTGGTAAATTTTGAATACCATTGTTGTAGCCGTTGGTTTAACGGATTTTTTCAATCTTATCCACGGGCCATAATATATTTAAGATAGTAAGTCATTTGCCCGGTTATTCCGGGAGTGGTGGAGGGAATAATATTTACTATTTAATCTACTAGCTATTCCGGGAGTGGTGGAGGCCTAGTGATTTCTGAATTTGAAATTTTGTTTTAATTAAGATAATGTCAAATAACAAATTACTTACAATTGAATGATTATTATGAAATCGTGAAGCAATTTGTGAAGGAAATTTTGTCTTATTGTTCAAAATGATTAACTACGATATCTCCCAGACTTGAATATCTTTTGGGATGTTTGTAAACAAGTTTTTTTAAATTTTACAAAGCGAGAATATATTTATTCTTTTAATATGTGTAAGATTTTGTTACCGAAAAGTAGATACCTTTTGTTAAAAGTGATTCTTACTTAATTCACTGTTATTATGAGGCAAAGACTTTTTTTTTTTTTTAGATGGTGATCTGTTGTACTCACAAAATTACTTTTTCGTTTTCAAAGACGCATATAACGATGATAACTCGTTCAAATGTTTTTACAATCTCGAAATTAATTTTGTATTTGTTCATGTGGGTTACACTGATATAACCCATGGTTAGAAGGAAACCTTTCTTTTCACATCCAACCAGCATTTCAAAAAACTCTAAACATAGACAAGCCATGTTTGACACCTAAACAGAGTAACACCAGAGAATGGTTGTGAGCAGAGACAATTGTAAAGGAGACTTGGCATTAGCTTCTACTTCCTGTAATGCGTTTCACGGCTCCCAGCATGCAACGGGCTCATCAAGTTTCCTCTGTTCGTCAGATGGAGCCACTGTAGTTTCAGTAGTTTCACTTTCGAACAGGAAATGGGAGTTGCTAGGTTGTTTGTTTATTTCTTGTTGGCAAAGTCACGTTTGCGCAACGTGGTTTGACTATGGCTGGGCCTAACAATGGCAGTTACTGCCTGAAGTTTGCTCGTTTGCTCTGCTCTCTTCGCTCTTTGTTTGATCTCCAATATTCAGAGACGTATTTATCAAAGCTATCTTTTAAATTTAAAATGTCAGGAAGATTTTGTGCTACAAAATTTTGTAAAACCGTCAAGGTGAAGGAAAAAAATTAAAATTCTTCAGATTTCCACCTAATGCACGAAGGTGAGTTTTGGGTTGCTATTATTTTTTAATTCCGGAAGTGACGCAGTTCCAACAATCCAACCTTCATTGTTTCCAGCAAACGGAAAACACTGACTGTTAACATCCGTGATGGAGCATGACCACCGAGAGAAAAGGCCTCCGCATTGAAATGTAATACGTCGTTATTTCATCATAGATACTGGAAATTCAGGGATTATTTTTGGTAGAAATACGAATAACAATGCACTATTCTGCTAGTAAAAATGACATTCGAAGCTCAGTGATTGTTGATTTAATTAAGTCATTCCGTGAGAATGATAGTCTTCGCTTCGAAACAATCAAATTTTTTTATTCAAATTATTTATTACAGCTTTTTGCAATTGGTAAAATATAGTTTGCAATTGAAAAAATAATCTTTTCAAATAAAAAATTGTAGTTTTCATTTGCAAAGACTATTTTTTCAATTGAAAAGATTATTTTTTCAATTGCAAACTACATTTTACCAATTGCAAAAAGCTGTAAGTAGCGGAAGAATGGAGCTATAAAAATACTTGTTTTCAAAATGTCCGTCTGTCCGTTCGTCCCCTTCATAATTTCCGCTCTTTTTGAGGTAGAAGGTTGAAATTCGGAATGTAGCTTACTATGGGCATGTGCACATTCACAATTTAGTTTTTTTGATTGGTCTACTGGGGTCGGAGTTTCGGGGGCGGAAATTAGAAGGGACCAAAAGGTCTACGCGTATTTATGCATATAAATGAGTGAAATTCGGTATGCAGATTTCTCTAACCAAGATCAACATTAATATGAAGTTTAGGGCAAATGTCCCATTGGGGTCGGAATTGTGGGGGTGGCAGATATTTGGTCTTTAGAACTATGGCAACACATGGCATGTCATATATCATTCGATCAGAAATTATGAGAAACGAAAGAAGATAGAGCTCTTTTACACTTTCTAAATACTACGTTCGAGAAAATCAATTTTTCGATTTAAAAAAAGGGGAGAGGGGTAAAAAGTGAGAGAAAAGAGTAAAAATGGATGTACAGAGCGCCCTTGGGAGGATTAACTTCTTGTTATTTTGAAAACTCCTTAAATTTCAAATTTTAAACTCAATTTTCTCGATGAAGGCAAAGAGATGAAGGATCGGTCTTAGAGACATTCATATTCTACTTTTTAATGCTCGAAAAAAATGGTCTAGCACGAGAATTAAACCCCGCATGCTTGAATTTAATATCGGCTTTTTTTTTTTTTTTTTTTTTGCTTTTTTTTCGTTAACAACGTTCTAGTAATGCAGTAACACACATTTCAACTTTTATTTTTCATTACTATTTTTTTGATTTATTGTATTGCTGAAGATCTCGTTTCAATTCAAAATTACATACTTTAGTTTATTGTATAATAAAGTATATTATGAAACATTATTTATATTTCTCTAAAATTTTTGTGACAATTTTAAAATTTAGAATAAGACATTGTAGTGTTGCAAGATCATAAACTTGTGTTTGTATAAAATACTTTGATTTTTTAAAATAAATCTTTCATGTTTTAAATGATTGTTTTTAATCAGTATTAGCAACTAATCCTTTTCAGTGATTACATCATCTAATATTTTTCACTGACTATTATCATGCACTTGAAGTTTCACTTTGGTCGGATGTCCCGTGACACACAAGTTTTTTTTATATAAATGTGCTGTTTGCACAGGATTTTCAAAATGATCCATCCAATTTAAAGTATAATTTAAGGATTTTTATAATATGTAGCTGATCACTAATTTATTAAATGTGTATCTTCATATACATGTATTTCAGCATATCGGATTTTCTTTATAATTGTTTTAAGTATATTGTTTTATTAATTTAGATTTAGCCTTTATTATAAAGCTTGAAACAGAGATAATGATGGAGCCTAATTCTTACTGTCAAATCTAAGGAAATTTGATATACTGTTGTTTAGCTGAGCTAAGTACTCGGGTAGCTCAAGTTCACCTCTTTTCTTCAAAAAGAGCCATGAGACAGAACTTGGATTTTACACATTCCGGTCACATTAATGTCACCACCCCCTATGTTCAACATCAGTGAAAAATGGTTACGTCCAGAAGGTGGGGGGTATAGGAAGGGTATCAGAGGGAAGCAGAAAACATTGCTATTGTTGGAGTCATGGCAAAACGTAATGATTTATCCGACCTCCAAAAGGGCATGATCATAAGCTTCCGAGCCAAGGGCAGCAGGATTTCCGAAAAGGCTAGTTAATTAAGAAAAATAAATAGTAAGAAAAATAAAATATTTGTGTGTAGTAACTGACCAGACTAGTCGTTTAGGAGAACAGAAGAATTCGTAGTGGATTTGATGTGAACTGTGATAATTCCTTCCCACTAAAGTGATAATTTATGCATGAAGTGTTTTGCTGAGGACTTGGAAGAAGGATCTAATAGATATGAATTTTGCTGGTATAATATTAATATTGGCATAGCCAGAAATTCCTCAAGAGCTTGGGGAAGAAGGGCACCTTCATTTTCGGAAAGAGTAGGCAACGTTTTTCAACCATTTTTCGTCTTGCATCTCTTAAAAGTAAAGCTTTAGACAATATACAGAGTGTTAATGAATTCCATTGTCAAACTTGGAGAGGTGGTAGGGAAGGTCAAAACACGGTCTATAGATATTCATGGTCATCGAGCATCGGCCATTTTCCATTGTTTCGAGAAGCTAAGGAAAACAGATCGCGCCAGGTGCCGCATAGATCGCGTTAGGGCCGACAGTGACCTGCGATAGAGGTTTTTCATTGAAACTGAAACTGAAAGTAAAGTTTCTGTCTGTCGATAGGGCGGCGCTGCAGGCGTTTTTGGGCCGATTGTACATGCAGCGCCACTTTTCAATAAAGTTCCCACCCTATTGGGAGCTAGAAACTTTAGCTTCATTTTAGCAATGGAGCTCGATGACCATGAATATCTATAGACCGTGGTCAAAACAAACAACTATTCCGAATACCATTTTTACCACAAAAACGTTGCAAAGACTTATAAAGGTGTATGTCACGGAATTCAGACGTCATCCAGAATTCCGATAGCATCGTCGGCCAGTTCCATACTCGTTACTTCTAGGGTTCGAAACGGAGAAGGGACCGACGAAATACCCATCGAGAAAACGCCATCGAGGCAGACGAGATACAGGAGTCGTCGGGAATGGACGTGAGCAAGGCAGCGATGGCAGAAACGTCTCAGGAATTGCAACTGAAAATGGCAGCGACCTGCTTGCAATATCTAGAGAGCAGGGCGGAAAAGTGCCAGGAATTATAAGCGCCCGAAGTCCATCTCGAGTGCCGAACGCCGATGCAGAGAAGTCCATCTCGGAGACCTCCGCTATAACAAACTCGGTGTCACGTAATTTTAATAATATCAATAATTCCGGTGACAGAGACGATCGTTTTCGCTCTAGAATAATTTACAATTCGGGGCGAAAACGGAGTCGACGTCGTCAGCGTCATACAGAACATCAAGACGCAGGAGCCAATCAGAGAAGAGCGAGTCTCGCGAGTGCGGGCTCGAAGAGAGAGAAGAGAAGTAGAAACAGAGTGAATATCGCGACGACCGAGGGACGTTTGAAGGCAAAGAAGCTCCCGTCTAAGACTGATGGAAGGCATCGAGATTGCTACGTTATCGGCACGCTGAAGGGGAAGGCGAGTCCTCAAGCCGCTGCGACGGAGACGACTTCGGAGCCGGCGTTAGCTTCGTTAATCAATGCCTTGCCGTGCGGAGAAGCTAAACGGGCGGAGGTTTGCGCCGACGCAAAACGTAGGAGTCAACATTGCGAAAAGTGTCTATCGACAGCGTTCGGCTTTCTTCCCCGTGCGCCGAGAGCTTCAGTCGCCGACCAGGGCTTTGCAATAGTAAGTGCGTCGATTCTTGTGGGCTGTAAAGCCGTTTTAATAAAAAAAGCATTTACGGAGTTAAGTCGCCGGGTCATTCACAAATACAACCAAGTGTGTGGTCTATGGCCTTGCGGAATGCGGGCATACCTTATTAATCATTTTGGTTTCACGATAATCAAGTGTAGCTAAATGATATGCGACGCACGAAGAAAATAAGTTTTTAATCAAATTACGCAATTACCCGTTTTTCATAACGTTGGTATTAGTGTTATTTCCTTTCAAAACTTATTCCGTGATACCGTCTTAATTGCTAAATTTCTTTTGTAGACTTCATGTGACATTTGGATCACTGAATTGCAACAAGTGAACTTGGAACTTTTTATTTTGTATCTGTACAATTTTAAAGCGGTTTCGCCGTAAAAGGTTTACAAATCTTGTGCTATAGTTCTCTGTGTTGCTTGTATTTTTTTAAATAATTGACTTTTCCCGGACTATGAACTTTATTCCGATTGTGACTATTTTGATGTAACTTACTCATTACTATATTTTTTTCTCGCAGTTGGAACTTTTATCTGCGAGCGTGTCGCATTATGATGCGTGTGTTTTCTTATGAGTGATATAAAATTTACTAGAAAGTAAAGTGTTAATTACCGTGACTGTACAATTGAATCTTTTTGGAAGACATACGTTTGTTATTTGTTTAAAGTAAACGAATGTAAGGTTGGCTTTGTTTAAAGGTATTTTAGTGACCGACCCAATCAAGTTGCTATTTCAATATTGAACCTATATCGGTGTCTGTTGTTAAACGGGTTAGACTTTCAGCTATTAAGCTATTTGTTTATATTACTGTTGCGGTTTAAGCCATATTTATGTGAATAGTGTATTACAGTTTGGTTGCTTAGACGATAATCTTTTTTGTATTCAATTATTTAGCTTCTAAGCTTTGGGTTTGTTTTCTAGCTGAAATGTATTTGTTAAATTATACGCTAGATTAATTTAGGTGTTGTGCCTTTGCTTTCAGGTTAGTTACCCTGTAAGTTTGAAAGGAGTTTAAGGCTTATTTGCTAATTATTATTTTACACAGAAGTGTGGGTAAAATTAATTACTTTGGGTGAAATTGTTTTTGCCTTTGATTTTGTGTTTTGGCATAGTTTGCCTTTGTCTGAAGGGGCTCACGTTGTTCCTTCATAGTCGTCTTTAATTTTTTTTAATCATATCTTTCAATAAACTTTTCATTTATTACCTTAATCAGTGCGCTGTTACATGTTATTTATTTTCCACTGCGCTACTCCTAATTTAGCTATAATCACATGTGACACTCGGATGTTTGCCTACGTGGCGAGATGAGCACTTCTATTCCTTTTCTTTCTAAGTGCGAGAAATTAACAGTTCCGAAGCTTCCGCGTTGGTCTTCAAGTTTAACTACGAACTTTATATCAACGGTGCAATTTCAATTATTCTTTAGCACCCGAACTGTGGAACAAGCATTCCCGGAGTTACGTTATTATACTGTAAACTTAGATATCAGTCGGAGATACGAGGTCTGTGGCCTTATAGTTTAAATGCCTATATTCAAAGAGAACTGGGGTTTGTGTTGGTGATGTAATATAAACCTTCCGATTCTCCTACTACGAACTTAGACGTTCATATAATAATTAATCTTCCTGCGTCCTTTTTCCAACGTTTAGTGTGGTGACGAGAATCAAAGCTTTTAGTGCATTAACCTAACGAGCCGTATCCTTAACTTCTGTTACAGTGTTTCTGTAAACAAATACGTGACAATCTCGATTTCTGACTAGCAAGCCCGACTGTGACATTTATTCTGTTTACTTCGACCACTGGATTCGTCTTCTTTAAACGTGTCCTTATGTGTCGTCGACCTGCATTGTGTATGACATAAAGTTAATGTTCTACATACTAGTTACTTCAGCTTGTGTAATTTCCGTGCACCGACCCAGCAGAAACAGCTACTCAGTGTGTTCTACAAATCTTTATTGATTCCGGTACTGAATAGCTGAAACGTCAAGCCAATGTGATTTGGTAAATCATGTGTGTGTGCTAAGTATCCGTGTTAATAATTATTCAGTGATAGTGTGATAAATTTTCTTAGTGCTGCTCCGTATGTGTATCAATGTTATCTCTACGTTTATTCACTATTACAATTTATTCATAAGTTTATGTTTAAATTAAGCCTAGCTAAATAAGTCTAATTAGCCTAAGGTATACTTTTATTTTTCCATCAATAAAATTTACTACATTTGGATTTAGTGTTTACAATTTCGATGGCTAGTAAAATGGAGCACTTCGAAAACCTTACCCAGGTGGTACGTAAGCTACAGTGTCCGCCCAGCGGAAATTTCTGGAGGTCTACGACGGAGGACAAACATAACTGACCAAAAGAATGGCATTACAGAGATTGAAACTAAAGGGAAACAACATAGCGGAGTATGTAACTAGATTTCGGCAGCTATCCGGCGGATTAACGGATTCTTCACAAACGGAGAAAATCCATCTATTTCTACAAGGTTTTCCCCACAAAATAGCTGCCCAAATAAGAATGAAAGAGACTGCTACGGTGGAGTAGTGCATTGCTTTCTCTGAGAAATGGTTTTGTGCTCACATCAGCAGCGACATTGCAGCGGAGGAACCCATGAAGCTCGACACCATAATAAGCAGGACCAAAGAAAATGTCGCAACGGGACAACCGAAGGTGCTTCAGCCGACAGGGATACGTGTGGAAAGACTGTAGACAGCATAGAAGCAACCGTCCGCTCAAAAGAGAACCAACAGCCCAGGTGAATTTTGTCTATAGTAGTATCGCTAATGAATTTTGTGTGATAGCGGTCAACATTAATGGACAGACGTGTAAAGCATTAGTCGATACCGAGACAACTATATCGACACAGAGGTATGCGACAAACTCAGGCTGCGTTCGATCCCTCTCAATCCACGCAAGTCCATACTGTTTGCCAATGGGCAGCCACACCGATCACGCACGCCACCTTACAGGTCCCGATTAGATGTGGCCACTACTAGGGCAAAGTCAATTTTGACAACGTCCAAATTCAGAATATGACATCATTTTGGGCCTGCATAGGATTGAGCAAGCTAACCTGTTCGTGGATTGGAAAAAGAGAAGGTGCGCAACCCTCGTCAACGGTAAGCGGTGCTGGTTGCCTCAGTGGAAGCAAGAGCAAAGGGACGAGTTCATCTCGGAGAAAGAGCTGTGCAGCCTGGTCCAAGAGGGCAGCCCAAATCCCGTATTCACCATCTTCGCCAGGATCAAGCCCGAAGCCGACCTCGCCTTTATACACCCGTAATGTGCTTCGCTAGTTAAGGAGTTTGCTGACGTGTTCCGTGAGAAGCTGCCGCCGGGTTTGCCGCCAGAGCGTTCTACGCAGCACGAAGTCCAGCTAGAGTTTTAAAGGTCCACCAATAAAGTCAAACACACGACAGGGCTAGACGAACGTCCCGATGAAAGAAACACGCACGAAGATAGTTGCCTGCCACAGACGATCCCACGGGGATAGCTCCATGCCCGCACCAAACAATTCGTAACAAAGCTTCGCCCCATTTAATTCGCCGTTATATCCTCTGACCCGAGACGAGGAAGAGGGGCTGCAACGTACCCTCCAAAATCTGGTGAGTAAAGGACTTATTCAACCCTCTACTTCCTCTTTTGCGTCACCAATACTATTCGTTGCGAAAAAAGACAGAAAGCTGAGATTATGCATAGACTTTCGTAAGATTAATCGGATGACGAAAGACAATTTCTACCCAGTCCCACGCACTGACTCTTTGTTTGAAAGGCTCGAAAAGGCTAAAGTGTTCGCCAAACTTGACATCCTACAAGCCTATCACCAAATTAGGATGCGCCCATCCAATATACCGTTAACAGCCTTCAAATTTCGCTTTGGACTTGTCGAGTACTTAGTCATGCCATTTGGACTTAAAGGGGCCGCTTCTACCTTCGCCAAGGCCATCAACGAAACGCTGCACGGGCTTATCAACAAGGGGGTAGTGGCGTACTTCGACGACATCTTAGTGTACTTCCAGAACATGTCCCAGCTGAAAAAGCGCCTACGTGACGTCCTTCGAAGACTGAGAGACAAGGTATTTTACTTACGTCCATCCAAATGCTAGGTAGGCATCGAGGAGGTGGAATATCTGGGATTTAAGTTATCCAGCAAGGGCAAAGCATGTGAGCCAAGGTTAACCCGAGCTATTATACAGTGGCCAGTACCCGGCAATGTGCATAATTAAGGTCATTTCTGGGCACTTCATACCTAATTACGCTGACGTCATTGGACCACTATTCGAACTGCTAAAAAAGGATACACCCTACAATTGGGCCCACATTAAAAAAGGCGTTCGTAAACCCCCCTATTTTGAAAATCTTCAACCCTAACAAGGATTTGCACATCTTATGCGATGCCTCTGAAAAGGCCATAGGAGCAGTTGCTACGCAGGCATACAGGGTGATTTACATCGAATGTAAAATACTTAAAGGGGGTATTA
>JAHWFO010036887.1:1624437-1654572 GCA_023313115.1 Rhysida immarginata
TACCCCCTTTAAGTATTTTACATTCGATGTAAATCACCCTGTATAATGGAAAATTGTTCCCCATTGTCTCGAGGATTCAGGAACGAGGAAATCCACATGTCCATATACACCAAAGAGCTATTGGTTTGGCCCCATTACATGCAGCATGTTAATACCGTAGTGTATGTACACAGACAATCAGACAGTCTCAAGGCTGCTCACTCAATCCAAGTTGTCGAGGCTTCAAGCCCAAGTGCTCCAATACCTCATGGATTATCACATCTTGCTCCGGTACATTAGGTCAGAACACAATATAAATGTCGACGCTCTTTCAAAATCATTCTACAAGTCGAGCAGCTGCGTCAATAATATCACTACGCAGAAGTTTCTGCGCTTGGAGGTGCGCTCGGTCAGTTCCATACTCGTTACTTCTATGGTTCGAAATGGAGAAGGGACCGACGAAATACTCGTCGTCAACAACGTCAAGCGCAGGAGACCAATGAGAGACGAGAGCAGGAATTTCGAGATCCCAACGTAAGAAAACGCGATCGAGGCAGACGAGATACAGGAGTTGTCGGGAATGGACGTGAGCGAGGCAGCGATGGCAGAAACGTCTCAGAAATTGCAAGTGAAAATGGCAGCGACTTCCTTGCAATCTCTAGAGAGCAGAGCGGAAAAGTGCCAGGAATTATAAATGCCCCGAAGTCCATCTCGAGTGCCGAGCGCCGATGCAGAGAAGGTGAGTGCAACGAGGAGACCTCCATTATAACGAACTCGGATGTTTGCCTATGTGGCGAGGTGAGCACTTCTATTCCTTTTCTTTCTAAGTGCGAGAAATTAACAATTCTGAAGCTTCCGCGTTGGTCTTCAAGTTCAACTACGAACTTTATATCAACGGCGCAATTTCAATTATTCTTTAGCACCCGAACTGCGGAACAAGCATTCCCAGAGTTACATTATTATAAACTTAGACGTTCATATAACAATTAATCTTCCTGCGTCCTTTTTCCAACGTTTAGTGTGGTGACGAGAATCAAAGCTTTTAGTGCATTAACCTAACGAGCCGTATCCTTAACTTCTGTTACAGTGTTTCTGTAAACAAATACGTGACAATCTCGATTTCTGACTAGCAAGCCCGACTGTGACATTTATTCTGTTTACTTCGACCACTGGATTCGTCTTCTTTAAACGTGTCCTTATGTGTCGTCGACCTGCATTGTGTATGACATAAAGTTAATGTTCTACATACTAGTTACTTCAGCTTGTGTAATTTCCGTGCACCGACCCAGCAGAAACAGCTACTCAGTGTGTTCTACAAATCTTTATTGATTCCGGTACTGAATAGCTAAAACGTCAAGCCAATGTGATTTGGTAATTCATGTGTGTGTGCTAACTATCCGTGTTAATAATTATTCAGTGATAGTGTGATAAATTTTCTTAGTGCTGCTGCGTATGTGTATCAACATAATCTCTACGTTTATTCACCATTACAATTTATGCATAAGTTTATGTTTAAATTAAGCCTAGCTAAATAAGTCTAATTCGCCTAAGGTATACTTTTATTTTTCCTTCAATAAAATTTACTTATTCTTTACTTTTAATCCGCCTTATGCCACTTACAATCTTCCACTGCCATCTCTCAAGAGATTATAATAATTACCCAAGACAGTATGAAGATCCCGACCAACCCCTGTGAATGCTGCACTGCACGGCACCCGCAGAGCTGCATGCAAAGCAGGAAATTAGCAACGAAAGCACTAATTGGTGAATCATGACATGCAGCTCCGGACAAGTTATTTGTTCAAATGCAGAAACGGTTATTACAATGTTACATAGAACAATTACAGCAACTGTTCGAACTGGCGACCCTAGGCTGTGATGCAGGACGTGCATCTCCATTGTATGTTCTGTCGCACTCTCTCAAAGACTTCTGTCTTTGCTGAACCTCTCTGCAGGTGTCAAAGATTCTTGCTCTCAGCTCGTCAACACTGGCTACTAAGTAAATCAGGCTTTTCAAATGATCCCATAAGAAAAAGTCCAGCGACGTTAAATCCGGTGATCTCAGTGGCCAGTTAATTGGGCCACCTCTACCTATCCAACGTTGAGAGAAGGTTTGATCGAGAAACTCACGCACGGCCCCGGTAAAATGTGCTGGTGCTCCATCGTGCTGCAACCACATCTGCCATCTGACTTCCAAAGACACATCTTCTACCAGTCTAGGCAGGATATCTTGAAGAAACGTAAGGTAATGCTCTCCATTCAGGTTTAGAGATAGTACATGCATTCCGATAATCTGGTCATGTAGAATTCCAGCCCAAATGTTGACATAAAAGCGTTCCTAATAGCTGGAGATGTGTGTGGCATGAGGGTTATGTTCGTCCCAACTATAGCTATTGTGGAATTAAACATGCCTTCCTTGGTGAATCGTGCTTCATCCGAAAATAACACAAGTGTACCGAATGCAGGATTGTTAGTAACACTCTGAAGTTACCATTCAGAAAATTCCACGCGTGGTACAGAGTCTCCACGTCGCAAAGCCTGGACTTTCTGTTTGTGATAAGGATGTTTTTGGTCCTCATGTAGAATGTTCCATACAGTCGTGTGATTGATGCCCATATTTGCACGGGTGCTTGTGGATGGGTTATCTGCAAATCTTTGCAGCACGTCCTCTTCGTCATGTCGTGTTTGCACAGTCCTTGGAGAACCAGCGTCATGCCTGCTGGATAGAAACTGTCACGTTTCCCGTAAGCGCCGGTCAATCGCCACAAATGTTGCACAACAAGGATGTCGTCTACGAGGGAACCTCTCGCGGTAGAGCCTTGCAGCTTCTGGTGCATTACCATGAGCCTGGCCGTACAACGGATGCATGTCTGCCATCTCTCCATACGTGAACTCATTCATGTTGAGATCTTTGCAGGTGTGGTGCTTCTGCTTCTACGTATTTCACGGACTCTGCCTGGTCACCCTCGATGAGGAATGTGATCACTCGTGCGTTCTGATTCACCAATTAGTGCTTCATTTTCCTCAAGTTTTCTTGAACAGGTATATTTCCTGGCGACTGAATTTATGATTAGTTGCACTTTTCATTTTCACTGAAGTGGAGATACATCACTATAAAGCTAATTTCAAGGACAGTAATTGCTTCTGAAATTAGTTTCAGATTTTAGTTAGATATTTGCAGGAATTGCCTTCCAGGCGTCCATCTTCAAACAGACTGAATCAAATTATTCCCAGGGCTCATTCAACATCTCGCATTAGAGCCCTGCGATGTAGAAAACATCGATGTTTAAAAATCTCGATACATCGAATGCTTTCATCGATGCTTTGCGATGTTTGATAATTTAGGAAAGTTTCCACCTTTGATTCCTCACTGAATGGAGAACAAGTAGCTGGCTACAAGAATACGACGAGGGAAACGAAACCGACGTTAGAAAGACACGTCGAGAGCGACTACGGAAAGGAAGCGGTGTTTCACGTCGAAGTAGCCCAGCGAGAAAGTGCTCCGGACGTTTCACAAGGAGAGCAAGCGGCTTCACGTGAGCTGGTTCCAGACTCTGCGAGTTGCGCGGCTTCCGAGCGAGCATGAGCCAATTTGCAAAACCTTAAGTGTGCGACATATTTTGAATTATTCACTTACTTGTATGAATTTGATGGACTATCAATGCTACTTTTTACCTTTGTCCTACGGAAAGTCCTAACGATAAAGTGCGTCGATTAATGGGGTATTTTATGACTGAATCATTAAACCTTGTTCTTTTCGGTTAATGTTAACTGTTAAGTAAAAATTTAACTTACTTGGTCGCATGATCAGTCATCGCTCGATGTACAGATAGTTAACATTTACCTTTTTTTCTTTATTCCATGCCTGTGTTAGTAACCCCATCCGCAAAGCTTCGCTTTGGAATCACGGAGAGGAACCAATCACTAATAAAGGTTTGCTGTGTGGACCAAAATCCGACTTCAGATAAGTAGGACTGGGGTCCGAAGTAAGACCACAACATTTATAAACGTAAGTACTTTGAAATATGTATAACTACCATAGGCACGTTAGCACCTATCTCCAATACATCCAAGTTAATGACGTATTTCTCTATCCCTATCAGGATGGAGCCCCCACTCTCCTCATGGTGGCCTTAGGCGTAAACATCGAGAGAGAAGGCCTCCGCAATGAAACGTGATGCATATTACATCATCATAGATAGGGCTTTGGTACTCGTATTTCTACCAACAATAAGCCCTAAATTTGCCCTACCTATGATGATGGTTACGGCTTAGGACCTGAACAAAGTTTAAGAAGAGTCTCAAAATTGGTGCATTGTTATCGTATCTTGAAACTGGTTATCGTGCCTCTGTGAACGTTTATTATTTATCCAAATTATTGTCAATTATTAATGTAAAGTTTATTTAATATTGCAACTAACACTACCAGCATCATTTATATATTCTGTGTATTTTGCATCAAGTTGATAGATTAAATTTGTTTATTAAGCTTATCAATACGTCCTCCCTTTTACTCTGCTGTCACTTAGACAGAGAAAATAATCACGTGACACCCTCGCTCTGGACGACCGCGTGCTGTTGATGAAGATGCACTGAAGGTACTCATTGAAGCTAATTCACGTCAAATCTGTCACGAATTAGCCAGACAACTCTCTGAGACAGAGGGAAAAGTGCACAACCTTCTTCACCTGCTGGAAAAAGTTAAAAAAATTGAATAAAGTGCAAACGCCTGACCATTTGCTCTTCCTTGCTCCAACGTCATCACGGAGAGTCACTGCTGGATCAAATCATTTTATGAAAAACGGGTCCTCTATAATAATATTCATCGCTCCTACGAATGGAATGACCAGGGGAACATCTTAGAAATATCCCACAGAAAGACCTACACCCGAAGAATGTATTTCTGACAGTTTTCTGGACATCAGTTGGAGTAGGGCACTTCGAGGTCTTAGAGCAAGATCAAACCATCACAACTTCACATTTTCTATGATATGCTCCAACGGGCTCATAAGAAATTCTTTCAACAACCTCCTTTGGTAAATTGCTACAGGAGAATGTAAGATCGGAAACTGCTGTACAGACCCGTTTAAACATTATGAAGCTTGGATGGGAAGCGTTGCCTCATCCTCCGTAATCACCTGACAATTCTTCAAGAGATTATCGCCTCTTTAAATCTTTGGATAATCATATACGCACATGACAGTTTAGAAATCGTCAAATCCTCGCAATAGAATTGCAAGACTGTTTCACCTCCAGATTTCTACTAACATGGAGATTTACACATTACCCACCTGTTGGAGACATGATATTGATTGTGAGATGGATTATTCAGATGAATAAATTGAATGTCTTTATGAGTTATGTGAGTGCATGTGTATTTAGGTCGTACAGAACAAACCCTCTCAAGTCGTAAACAAACTCCACGCGACAGCGAAACACCGAGAAATCTACAGCAGGGGTCTTGAGATATGCGAAATATACAGATGGCGCTACCAGCTGGTTAAAAGATTAAGGTGGGCAGTTTTCTTTCCGTTAGTGCACGCGTAGACAGCAAATATGGAAAGCGATTACACTTGCCAACAAAATTTAAGATTTTTCTTGTGACAAAATGAAAGTAGGTGATTTTTGGTAGTATTTTTTCTGCTGATTACGAATATAATTTTTAAATTTCTCTAGCACGCACAGCTTTCTTGTTTTACAATGAAACATTTTTAAATCATTCAGTGTTTGGGGCCTGGTAAATTTCCAAGCTTCATTCAAAATATGGATACTTTAACAATGTAGCCGCTTCTCTTCACTCCCATTACTTTAACACAGAAGTCTCGATGTGCATAACTTGGAAACTTGACGTGATAGAAAAAATCTAAAAGCAGATTCGGATTCTACCTACAAATTACTACTAAGAACACTTTGTGTGGTCTTAGTCACAAAATGTGTGTTGACTATTGTTGTCATGGCCAGCAGTGGACAAGTGTGATTTTTGTGGAAAGAAAGGGTTTCAGGAGGTGATATCCATCTTCGTGTCGGTGTGCGGAGACAAAGCGCCGTCAAGGCGAACTGTTTTCCGCTGGTTGGCCAATTCAAGTTGCCAAGTTCCGCTGGCTAGACAGGAAACTCCAGCCAAAGATGTATGCACCAACACACCCAAGGAATGGTTCGCCACCGCCATCCGGAAACTCCCAGGGCTTCCAGAGATTCCACATAATGGACATTTCACCGAACAGGCACGTCAATGACAATATACCAAATGGAGATTTCGCCGTCGGTTATTTGGCCATTTGATATAATCAATGTATGATATCCATTTTCTATTAAATTGTGTGATGTGGTCAGTGAATAATATCAATGTTATATCCTTCATCGTTAATACATGAGGTATGAAATGAACGTGAAATTTTACGCTAGGAAATCCAAATGAAGTGACAAATATTTGATAATGCTATTAATATCAATAACATAATTGATCGAGGTTATTGCAATTAAAATGTTTGAGGGAAATGTTGCTAAACTGTATAAAAACAAAATAATAAGTTAATAAAAGCATATTAGTAAGGGAGGCATTAATATAACTTAAAAGGGATCGATTGTGTCGGGACAGGAAGTAATTTCAACTGAGTCAGCTAGTCTAATTTGGTTTCCATGGTAGCATATTATTAGGCGGGAAGGTCAAGTTATAGGGTTTAAAGAGAAATTAGGTGAAGATAAATATTGTGAAAATGTATTGTAAATTATTAAATAACTATAGTTTCAAATTTCTAAAAGAAAAGCGTATTAAAAATATTAATTCTTGATATTCCAAGAATTATACAGTTATACAAGAATTGCTAAATTGTAATATACAAATATTTCAAAAAATCATTTGATTAAAGAGGCCGAATTCCGAATAAATACTTAAGTTGAAAATGGAAAATAGAATTATTGTAAAGTGATGATATGAAAACTTCCATATAAATTAGTAATGTGCAGATGGAATGTACTTTAAGTTCAATAAAAGAATCTTTGACCACACACAGATGCAAAACTCACGATGACTTTTTGTAGGACCAAACGCTGGAGACTTTCTAGATAAATCCCGCTTAGATGTTGACTTTCGATGATTTATGTCCAGATGATAACAAAGTCCAAGTCGAATATGGTGTTTTAGATGAATATTATGTAGATACCAAACGTTGGAGACTCATCCCAGACGAATTCCGCACAGATGTTAACTTTCGATCCAGATAGTAAATAAGCTCTTACAGTTGGATATGGTGGCAATTGAAAATTATATAAATTAAAATGGAACTATCATCTCCAAAATATAGTCCTGAAATATTAAAAACATCTTCTATATAGGCAAACGGTATATAAAGATGAAAGTTTGTTTGTTTTTTTCTTATACAAAACTACAGTTTTATTCTACTTAATGAAATTTTGCACACTTGATCGTTAAAGCAAGAGAAAGATCACTGTCTACATGATATTTCGAAAAAATATTAATTATCGATAATAATCGACATTCAAAATGATGGCAGCGCATACTAATAGGAGCTATCTCACCAACAATATGCACGGAACAACAATATCCGAGGAATGGATTTTTCTATATACATATATATAAAAATATATATTTTTTTTCTTTCCCTAACAGATTCGAGAAAACATATAATGAAACCTATTATATCATTAAAAAAGTTAAAATCAAAAGACTGCTATTTTTTTACAGATGACAAAAGCAATCACCTAATTATTCTTAATAAATCCACCTATGTCGAAGGCGTTAAGGAGTTCATCTCACAAGGCCCTTATGTTAAACTAGACCGCAATCCTCTTGATAGACTATGTAGAAAAACAAAATATTGCATTGCAGACTGCATATCTATTTTCAAAGATAAGAACAGGTATACTTTATGCCCAGTAACCCACGTCTATCAAGACTATACTGTCTTCCAAAAACACGCAAGGCGGGTAATGCCATGAGACCCATCGTTGCCAATACTGGATCCCCTACTAGTTTAACTGCATTATTCCTTAGTAAATTCTTTAGTAAATTAACAGGCCAATCTTAATCTATAAAAAGTAGATCTTACCAATAGAACTGGAACATTACTATCCCTGACAACCACATCCTGATCTCTTTTGACATTATATCCATGTTTCCCAATATCCCCATAGATGATACCCTACATACTTGAAGATTGTCTCCATCATAACAATATACCACTAGCCCAAGTGCGTGACATTATGCTACTAAGTAAGCTACTATCCGCGCGCAACGAGAAGACCGCTGAGTTGCTTTATGTGCTCGTATGATGTCGCTGCAGTTGCAGATGAATCTATTCAGTGTTGGGGGACCAACAGCCAAATTTGAGTCGATCCATGTTTCATCGATGTAAACAATAGGACGATTTTCTTCTCTTACTTTTTTCATATTTCTCAGGTATCTACCTCTCCGTGCAAACGTTTTTATTTGTTTGGAAACACGGCCAGAACTCATTTTTGCACTATTTCAGTTTAGCGCTTTTCCTCCCTTCATTATAATAGACTGATCTGCAACTACAGCGACACCATACGAGCACATTAAGCAACTCAGCGGTCTTCTCGTGCCGTGCGGACAGTATGTTGTTATAACAATTTCTTTCGTTTCAACAATAATTTTTATAGAATGGAGAAGGGAACACCTATGGGGAGTAGTATTACCCCGTTCCTCGCTATCCTCTTTATTAATCATTTAGAGAACTTAGCAGCGTCTACGTTGCCATACTTCCCCAAAACTTGGCACAGATACGTCGACAACGTGTTCGCTATAGTGGACCGTGACAAAGTAGACCAACTTGTAGAGGGACTGAACAATCTGTGCCCTCCATTTCGTTCATCATAGAAAAAGAAAAAGAAGATCCCTTCCTTACTTTGATTTAATGATACTTAGAGAAGGATTTAATGAAACTCACATTTGAAATCTACAGAAAACCAAACTATGTCCCAATATATATAAAAGCAAACTCCAACCACTGTTTCAGCCACAAATTGGCCGGTTTCAATCACATGACAAATAGGGTCGTGAACATATCCATGACAGAAGAAAATAGAAAAATTGAAGTGCAGAAAATAAAAGAAGCCGCCATATGATTGACAGAATATTCAAGAAACACCATTTTAAGAAGAAAGTTGAAGCTATTACATCTCTATAGAACGACCATGAAAAGAAAAAAATCTTGTTTGCCCTACAATCCGAGCTTGACAAAAGGCCTGGAGAAGATCGGGTAAAACATTTGGAATCACTGTGACATACAGAAGTAACCAAACGTTAAGACACCTCCTAAGCGGGACCAAAGACAAATAACAACACTAGAAATATCTGGCGTCTACGAGATCACCTGTGACCAGAAATATTTAGGCCAAAGTAGGAGAAAAATTGAGACCCGCATTAAGGAACACTTCAGTCATATAAAAAATTACAGACCCGCATTCGCTGAACATATTCTGACTACTGGACATGTAGGAAAGAAAGAAAACGTTCGTAGTTTGCACTTTGAAGAAGATCCCAAAAAGCTGAATTTCTTGGTGTCACTTGAAATATCAAAGATTGCACCTGAAAAACTACTGAACCAAGATATAGGCCCGCTGGACTTATCGCATTGGAATTCCTTACTGTTCCATGTGATCTAGTTTCACTCCAGATATAATAGCCTTCATCCTTTTATAGTAGCTCAATTGTTTATAGTAGCCCATTGTTTATAGTAGCCATCCTTGTATAGTAGCTTTTCCTATTTATCTGTTTATGTTCAGCCTTCTTGGTAGTGTTTTGCATTATTTTCTTGTAAACCAATCAGGACATTTACCACTAGACTTATATTCTGATTGGTCTCAAAACTTTATAAAAGCTGTATCAGTTCTGATAAACCCTGATACATACTAAAGTGTTCAATATAAATTAGGAATATTGATTAAAAAATTAAATGATGGAATAGTCACTCTGATGGAACCGATGAAGAAGTGGATAGCAGTCCCTGGATTGGTGTTGTTAATAAAAAATTCAGAAAAGGCACGAGGATCGATAACCTAAAGACCATCTCCAGAGTAAACGAAGAAGTCGTCAGCGCGACTAGAATGAGGAATCCGAAGAATGTACAAGGTCACTCGGCTAATAAAGACCATAGGATCACGAAGAGGTATGTACCGCCAATTATCGTGCGGACTCATGGCGTCCCGTTTAACACGATTTTAACTGAGCTCGAGATGCATTTTTCAGTGGAAAAGATCACCGTTCATACGGGCAGAGCTGAAACCGTCAAAGTTAAATGTGAAGACGAAGAAACCCACAACAGGTTAGTCTCTGGAATCAAGTCTGATAATATTTTAAAAATTCAGCATCATCAACTGAAGTCGGATAAGGTCTTGAAATACGTAATTCGTAATGTGGATGTTACGTATGACCTCGATGACTTCCAAGAAGACCTAAAAAGAGCCAACTGTTCCCGGAAAAGGTAATTCGATTGAGGAAAGCCAAAGGATCCATTGATATGCCGATGGTTTTGGTTCTACTCCCGAACACCGAACACAACCAGTCATTGAAAAACATAACATGCATTGGGCCGCTGGCAGTATCAGTGGAGGCCTTTCGAGGGAATAAGAAACCACTACAGTGTTACAACTGCCTGCGCTTCGGACACGTATCCATGGGCTGCACGGAAGATCCTCGTTGTAACAAATGTGCAGAGGGGCACCAGTCAAGAGATTGCCCCAAGATCAAAAGACAAGACCCCCCAAAGTGCATCAGATGTGGTGGACAGCACACATCAAGCTACACGAAATGTCAAAAATACCCCCAGGTTCAAATGATGCCTAGTTCTAAAGTGACAGCAGGCAAATCCTATGCTGCCGCTGTGTCCATGCCGGAAGATAAAGGCCTCAACATCAACGACCTACCAGATATGTATAAGCAATTGGGACGTATCTTTCATCTGTTTTCTAATCTAGGCAAAAGTTACCCACAGTTGAGTGGGCTCCTTATGACCAACTAATTTTAGTATGGCTGCACAACGTTATACTGTAATCAACAAAGGTGAACTTCGGTGCGTAATATGGAATGCTAGGGGTATTCCCCGAAAGCGTATCGAGTTTCACAACTTTCTGATAAAGCAAGAAATCGACGTTGCTTTCATGTGTGAAACTCACCTCAAACCAAGCCAAGACTTCAAGCTACCTGGCTATTGTGTGTACCGTAAGGATCGAATGGCTTCAAATGCTGCAAGATGTGCGTCTGGGGGCGCTGCGATCATCATTAAGAAGGGAATTCAACACCAAGAATTAGTATCCAAGTCTTTTGCAGGTATGGAATCGGCCTCCATCATTATCAATGACGTCTCCTGTGGTGAAGTGAAGTTCGTGGCGCTCTACAATTCACCTAAACATTATCTTGACATTTGCGAGCTTGATGAACTCTTCAATGGTGACACTCCAGTCGTCCTGGCTGGTGACCTAAATGCCAAACACCCAAGCTGGAACTCCAGAACGCAGAATTACAACGGCATGATTCTCTTTGGGTACATACAAGGTAGAGATGATATCATCGCTGCTGGATCTGTGGAGGACACCTACTACTGCGACCACTCCCCTAGTAGTGACGTTTTGGACATCTCGCTCTTGAAGGGTTTCTTCAAACCGTACAGTATCTTCACGATTGATGACCTCTCTTCTGACCACAAGCCTGTGGCGTTGAACTTTGACAATGTTGACATAAATTTTCGAGAGGAACTCGTACATCATCAAGACTGGAAGCTCTACAAAGATATTCTTAAGGACTACGACTGCCATCCCGACGTTGCTTACTGTACAGAGGACATCGATCAACTTGTTGATGACATCACCAGATGTATTGACAGTGCCAGAGAAGCTAGTAAGTATCCATCAGAGAATAAACCTTCTCATCGAATCCAACTCACTCCAACGCCTAATTGCTGAAAGAAACAGGACCCGTAGACTATGGCAACGCTATCGTGAACCTTGGCTCAAAACCAAGTACAACAGGCTAGTGAGATGAGTCCAAGAGGATATAAAAGAGCTTCACGATGCTAGATGGAATGACATACTCAAAAGCTTGTCCGCTCGCGACAATTCCATTTGGAGTATGATTAGAGCTTTGCAGAAGAAGAATAATAATACGCTTCCTCCACTCCGTACACCACAAGGTGACTATGTGCAAACTGATCAGGACAAGGCCCAAGTCATTGCAGATTCACTGGAAATGCAGTTTGTTACTCCTACCAACGATAAGCCCGAGAGCCAAATCATGTCTCTGCGTGTGGAAGAAGGTATTGTCAACTTTGGTGAAGTCCCGCAGCATTTAACGAAGAACAGCATCGAGGCTGGAGAGGAAGTAAACCATCATAAGTAAACTGAAAAAAATAAGGCTCCAGGAAGAGACAAGGTTAGTAATAACGCCCTTATAAATCTCCCGAAGAACTTTATTGATTATCTCACTAATATGATTAACGTCTGCTGGAAATTTTCTTACTTCCCTGTGGCTTGGAAGCAATCTCTTGTGTTGAGTATCCCCAAGCAGAGACAAAATCCTGCAATTCCGGCGAGCTATCGACTTATTAGCCTGCTACCCTCGATGTCCAAAGTGTTGGAGAAAACGATTCTCGTCAAATTCCAAGACCACTGTCTAGCAAATGACCTTTTTCGGGAAGAGCAGTTTGGCTTTCGTGCTGCCCACTCTTGTCCCATGCAGATATGAAGGCTCGTTGAAGACCTGAGCACCCCCTTGAACCTCTCCAGGTATTGTGGGGTGGTATTTCTCGATGTCAGTAAAGCTTTTGACCAGGTTGGCATGAGGGCCTTGTCTACAAAATGATCAGAGACGGGTTCCTTGCCGATTTGATTTTGTTGGTGAAATCCTTTCTTGACGGCAGATCCTATCAAGCCAAAGTTGGAGAAAATCTTTCCACGCCCCCGTGTTGTAAAGGCCGGTGTTCCTCAGGGTTCTGTCCTCGGGCCTGTGCTATTTAATTACTTTGTACATGATTTCTCGAAGCCCAATAATTGTAATCTGTATTTTTATGCGGATGATACTGCCATTATGACATGGGCAGACCAGCCGGCTCACGTTATCACTCGGCTGGAATGCGCCATGAAGCAGTTCGAAGACTAGTTTAACTGCTGGAAGTTGAACCTTAACGTCGGAAAGTGCAAGGCATTGTAGCTCAATAGGAAGCTCAAGCGTCCCCCAGATTCTCTTGTTCTGTTCAATAAGAAACAGGACTGGGTGGACAGCTACAAGAATCTGGGAGTTATCATTGACTCAAGACTCTCATGGAACCGGCATATGTCCTATGCTCTGAACAAAGCGAAGAGGGCTAAGTACAGTATCATAGTTCTCATGGGTCGCAACAGCGCCCTCAGCATTGACAACAAGCTACTTCGGTACAAGTCGATTATCCGGACCATACTCCTCTATGGCATGCCTGCGTGGGCGACTGTCTGTAAAACCAGATGGAGTGAACTACAGTCATTCCAGAATGTTACCCTGAGGACCATTGCCAAGCTGGACAGAAGGACGGTGACAAACCAATCCATCCACTTGGATTTAAACATGGCCCATATTGGAAAGTTTATACAGTATCTCCTTTTGATTATGATACAGAAGATGAAGACTCACGACAATAAACTTGTGAAAGGGATACTGAAGAACTCATTGAATATGAACTGGCATACGAAGTATCGTAAACCGAGACACGTTCTTGACGTCAATTTTGAAGATAATAGCAACGTCTCTTTCCCAGACTACTGAAAGACGTGATAATCTTCTTTCTCCTTGTATTTTTTATTTCGTTTATATTTTGTTTCTGACAATGATCAATCTTATTTTCTTTTTTGTATAATATGGAAGACCGCTTGGGTTGGTTAGGCTTCTTGACTACCTCAGTGTATTTCATTTGGAGTTTATTCTGGTTGGATTAACTTTGTGAAAGCGCTGCTTTCGTCCCATCCTAACAAATGTACACTTCACTGTTCGATTGTCGATTGTCGAAAAAATTAAATTAATTTGGGTAAAATTAATTACTGATAGAAAATATAATAACAGAAAGATTTAACATTTATTAATGAGACATTAACAATTAAATCACAACAACAAAATTTTATAACTTAAAAAATGAGTTTTATTTTGGTTCCAGTGTATTTTTTCAAAGCTTAAAAGAACATTCTAGGGAAGAGAATGCATTATTAACAGTCAAAATCATCGATGTCCTTTTTTATTTGGTATATTAAATCTCTTTTGTGGACAAGTGGATTTTCCTTCCTCTCTTTGGGACAAAAATAATCTGGACAAAGGGCAAAATTCGAGATGTTTTTTCACCTTATCTAACCACAAAGACACCCGTAACATGAAAAGCCGGTAAGGCTTTCGAAGTCTGTGCTTTCACTCTCAACGACAACATTGCGACACCATAAACTGAATTTAACAATATAGAATAGGAAGCTAAAACGGACGGGGAGGGTCGTTGTAATCATGACTAGAATCATTCTCATTGGTTGAGCTCAAAAGGAGTCAGTAAAATGCTCTTTCCGCTTACTGATAATATTTCGAGAGCTTACCGGGCATCGTGTTTATCACAAGAATCGCCTTTAAATAGGCAAATTCCCGATATTTCCAGAGCATTCCTACTTTTGAATGCAATCCTTAAGCGATGGCCATGGAAAGTTTTATCGAATTATTAGGATAAAACGCCCATGTTTTCTTTACAGTTAGAATTTCTTGCTAATAAACTCGACTCAGTAGTTTGAAAAATATTTTTTCACTTTTGACTATTTTCGAATGGAACATTCTGTAGTCTAAATGTATTGATGAAATTTATTTAATCGCATCATCATGGTTCTTTTTTTAATTTGTCTCTCGAAAGGCAGCTTCAAATGCTTTAGGGGTCGTCCACAAATTACGTCATACTTTTTCTAAATAATTTTAAATTTTATGGGGCGGGGGGGGGCCCCCCCCGTGTCAGCTCAAGCATATTTTTGAATACCCTCCCCCTTCCTCCTTGTCATAAGTCATCCTGACACGAAAAGTGACAATTAAATTCTATTAACCAAGATATATCGAGGTAATAAATAAAAATGTCACCATAAAGGGAATAACTTTCCTTTTATTGAAATATAAGGGTCGTACAAATGAAAACGAAAATTATTTATTTCATCCAAAGTGTATACAAAGAATTTAAAAATACTCTCCAAATGCGTTAAGGCATTTATCCCACTGTGTAAAAGGCCTGTAATTCCTTTATGGAAGAAGTCTTTCGGTTGCGTGTGGAACCATTCCAAAACCTCTTCCTTCACTTCATCGTCCGACTGAAACCTGCGGCCTTTCAGTTATTTCTTGAGATCCCCAAACACGTGAAAGTCACATGGGGATAAGTCAGGGCTGTAAGGTGGATGCTGCATTGCTTCCCAGTTGAACTTTTGGATGAGGTCTACCGTTGCTTTCGAGGTGTGAGGACGCGCGTTGTCATGGAGAAGAAGCACTCCTTCTGTAAGAAGTCCAGGACGCTTGCTTTTGATGGCCGCGCGCAGTACCTTCAATGTTTCCCCATATCGTGCTTCGTTAACTGCGGTGCCTTTTTCAAGAAAATCGGGCCTTTGCGATCAAAAAACGACGTCAACGTCGCCTTCCCCATGTTGTTTACGATTGCTTTTTATTTTTTCGGGAGTGGTGACCCATAATACTTCCATTGACGACTTTGACGTTTGCTTTCGGGCTGGAAATGAAAGCACCAAGTTTCATCTCCTGTAACGATTCTGTCGAGAAATCTCTCTCCTTCCTGTTCATAGCGAGTCAAATGTTGCAGGGACATGGCCAATCGAACTCCAAGTTGTTTTGATGTCAAATGATGCGGGACCCATTGTGCACAGATTTTTCTGTAGTGCAGATGGTTCCTGATAATGGAGTGAACAGTTCCATGACTAAGGCGGCCAGTTTTAGTAACCACGACATCGACTGTCATTCTTCTGTTTTCCTTTAAGACAGCGTCAATTTTTGCTTTGGAATCATCCGTGATGGCGCGGTTTGTTTATCCAGGTCGTTGATCATCTTGCAATGATGACCGTCCCTCCGAAAACCTCTCACGAGTGAAGGTTAGGCAGTCATTTCCATAGACGTTCTGCATACGATGATGAATTTCAGAAACTTAAACTCCTTCACATGTCAAAAAACGAATTACTGCTCTCTGTTCCTGTTTCCTTGACTCCATTTTGTAGTTTGGACTCCTAGAGCTTCGAAGCGCGAGCTATCGTTCTTTCTCACGTGATGCAACACTTGCACGTGGGTTTCGCAATTGTTGAAAACAAGAACTTACGATCCTACACGTCGCCTTGCCCCCCCCCCCCCCCGGTTTTGTTTTCATTTGTACGACCCTTATATTTACACGATCTTTAATCCATGATGAGGTAGCCCAACTCTCCAAATCTTTAATTATTAAAGACGTATTTTTTGAGGTTGCTTCAGGAACAAACTCTTCAGAAATATATTCGCTAAGCCACACAAAAATCATCGTCATCTTCAATAGATGACTGCAAGTCTATCTCTTTTTGTTTCCAGGTAATATTATCTACGACTGCAAGTATTGTAGTAGAAGCATTCAAATTAGAGGCCTTGTGTCACGTGTAGATTTTATAGCAGAATAAATGTAATGCACAGTGGAATGAAGCACCACGATGACATAAGGCGGGTAATTAAATTGAAGAAATTTATTAAAGCAAATCAATGGAATTGCAAAAACGAAAATGTAATAATGCTTAATGCTTAAATCTATGTGCTTATAGACTACTAGCAAAAGTAAGATAAACTTAAGACATAATATCATTAACTACTTCAGTTAAAGCAGCTTAAAACTACAAACACAATCCATATTTAGCAGCAGTACACAAATACCCTGCGTGAGGGATAATATTGAACAATTGCAAATAAAGGATTCTTAATTACATGTCACATTCTGACGAATGAAGCTACTCAATTTCGCCGCACCACTAATTAACAAGGCTCCAACACTATTCACTTATACCTCCAGCATAAGAATCACACAATAACACACTTGAACCACAAGTCGAAATTAAAACATGAAGTCACACTCGGTAGAGAGAAAGTCGAAACCGGTAAGTCTTACAGTCGGGAATGGATGGCCCATTGACAGCCGTCAACATAGGACACTGGAAAAATGAAGACGTCGATTAGTCACAGGTAAGTAGAGAACAGGTAAGTAGAGAACAGGTAAGTAGAGAACAGGTAAGTATGAATCTCTATACTATTCGTTATAAGTAAAGGATGTACGGCAGAACTGGATCATCGCACAATTAACGCCGCCATTTCTTTTCGTATGTAAAACCCAAGTCGTGGTCCAAATACGCTGAGAGACCATAGGGCCACAGTCCTTGTACGCACGAATGATAAGTTAGTTCGCTATGCGTGAGTTCAATGAAACTGAATTTGACAAGCTGGGCGCTTAAGCCTATCTGAAAAAATGCGCTTACCATCAAACTTGTCCTTTCATTAAATGTCCCTCGTAGGAGTCGTGGAAACCTCGCAGAGGTCGTCGGAGGAAAGTTCTCTTCGATAGTTTCGCCTCATTGCCATGTCGGCAGGTTCACTGTAACGGGGGCTTCGTTGCTCACTTCTATTCCCGGCTTACTCCGTTCCGAACACGGCGAGAAGTCCGTTACCGTCGGAAACGCTCAGCCGCTCTCTCCTCCCTCTTTCTACATTGCCAGAAGATTCCTGCTCCTCGGTTTCCATCGGCACAGGCCGCTCATACGGTTTTTCTGTCCGATCGCTCAAGCTCCTTCATTACCAACTCCTCGATCGTCGCTCCTCTCGTCATCACGACGAAAATCCCACTCTCCACCATGCCGCTCTCCACCGTGATTGGTTCCCTCCTGTTGATCTTGATGACAGCGGCGGTTTCGTCGTCTCGCCTTCCGACTCGAATGATAGAAGTATCGAGTGCGAAAGCGAACGACGACGTCATCGGAATTCGGGGTGTTGGTCGAATTCCGTGACATCTTGCCATTGAACTGGTTTGTGCAGTTCCATGCGCTTGACAGAAGAGAAATAAAGACCACAGATTTGGCAAACACGTTTGTGCAAGTTTCCTGCACACTTAGACAAAATGCATCATATGGCAGTATTCTATATTTTTTACATGCAGTTGGGATAACTTTAAGAGACAATGCAAGTGTTACAAACAAATTTGGAAACTGGTGACTGCGATGAACGGGATTTGCCTGTGGAAGTGCTGTAAGCAAACTGGTTTATTTATTATTCTAAATAATTGTTAGGTGTTTGCTTTTCGCCCTGGTTTGTCAGTTAATACTTCTTAAGAACATTGTTTAGCATTGGACTAAGAGTTAAGAAGTTTTTTTTTCATCTTATGCTTTTATTCGTATACGTTTATATTTATCCCAAAGTGGGTATAGTTATACAAATACAAGTATCTGAACACCCCGCTCCACGTGCCCTCTATGGAAATGCTGTCGTTAGTAACGCGTTGGGCCACCCTTTGCCTGCAATTACTGCTGCAACACGACGAGGAAGGCTGTCCTCAAGTTGTTTACACTCCTCTGGCGTGATACGGTGCCATTCGGTCGTCAAATGATCCAGCAATGTTAACGATTCGTGATCGGGGGCATGTGCATTCATACACGACACTCTAGCACATCCCACAATGCTTCGCTTGAGTTCAAGTCTGGACTCTGCGCAGGCCAGGGCAATAACCGGAGGTCAGCATATCAGAACCATGCCTGTGGTGAAAGAGCGTGACGTGGGGCATTGTCCTGCTGGAACAAGCAGTCTGATGAGTTGGCATAGAACTCCATCATCAGTCCAGGAAGGTGCGTTTTCAGCATCTCTTGTTCCGGGGGGTGGGGGGGGCATTCAGTCGCATGTCAACACCGGTGATAGGTCCTACGCCTGTTGTACAGAACGTGGCCCACATCATGACCCCATCGTCAGAGTCCTTCACTGTGTGTACGAGGCACTCTGGATCGTATTTCTCGTTCCGTCGTCTCCAGACCCACACACGACCGTCAGATTGTTAGGGGGTGAAACGGCTTTCATCACTCCACAGGACCTTTACTCAATCATCGCTAGTCCACTGACGACGCTCCATATACCATCGTAGATGAGGAACAGTATTCACCCTTGAGACGAATAGCTTCCTCTTTCCGATTCTCCCACAGAAGCCAATCTCATGGAGGGCACGTTACACTGTACGCACTGATGGGCCGCAGGCTGCAGCTGGTGAGTAGGCGTCTGGGTTCGCAACAAAGGCAGCAGTGATGTCCCGCAAAGTGTCTTTGCCATGCCTCACCACCACCCGAGACAGAGCGTGTTTCTCTCTGTGACAGAAGTGGAGATCACCTGGAACGTTTTGCTGTCGTTGTTGCACCTGTCTGTTCGTATTTGTGCACAACTTCGTACACAATGGAGCGAAAATGCTCAGTCAAAGCGTCGATTTTGCGAAGTGACTTCCCGCTAATACGGCACCCCACAATCATTCCTCTCTCAAAGTCGGATAATTCTCGGAACTTTGGCATGCTGACTGGTACTGTATCAATAGATGATAAGATGGCCGAGTTGCTGGGAAGCATTTCCTGAATAAGATCGTTAACATATTTAACGATGTCAATTTTTGGAGCTAAAATGGCTCTTTCGCACAGCAATTTGATGCGAATTGTACCACCTGATGAATTTAATATGCATACTGTCACGTGCATCTTACAGGGTGAGACCACACGATCATCACGAATGTAGGGGTGTCCGATAGTTTTGGCAAGGCAGTGTATATGTCATTAAATTCCATTAAAATCACTTGCCTACGGGTTTGTTAACATGGCTTATTTTTGATTGATTAGCAATTAGTTATTTAAGGGCATTAATTAATCAGTTTGTTTATTATTTATGTGCTTATAACATTCTCTTATGTATTTATTCAAACATTTCTACATTTATTTAATTGTTAGAAATTCACTCTCCATCCGTATCAATTTCTCCCACGATTGACTGAAGATGAAAGAGTGCCGATATGGGCGCAATTAGTATTATATGGGATTATAAATTACTCACATTTTAAATCTTGTAACTTTTAACTGAAGATAGTTTAAAACCAAAACGCGTATTAAAAATAAAAATCAACATGGAACAAATCTAAGTAAAACCACAGATGAACGATATCTCTTTCATCTGTGGTAAAACCGCCTTGTCTACTCCTGTAATTAATTCCTTGGACCTCCCGTGTGAAATTGGAGTGGTTGCGTCTCAAAATTTTACTCAAGTCAATTATAAATTTATATTTATTTATGTATTTAAATTACGAGTTTAAATTGATTAGTGATTACTGTCATTTTGGGCAGAAACCGCCACCCCCCCCCCCTCGTCATTCTCTATCAGCATTCCACTATACCCCCCCTCCCTCCTTGGATGGATGACGTAATTTGTGGACAACCCCTTACGTGTATAGCTTAGTATTACACGCGACGCTGGACATTTAAAGTAAATATTTCATGTGTGATTGCGCATTCATTTAATAATTATGGGTTTTCGCAATTAATATATACTAATAATAATTGCAGGTTTCAACACGAAAGTAGTAATTATTCGATCACTATCATGCGAAATTATTAATGCTCATTAGTCAATTAGAACTCAGTGTCTTTTATTTTAAAATTAAATTGTGTATTATTACATATTCATATTGCTAAACCTGAAACACCTATACTTTATTTTATTCGTTCTTAATCTTTATGCAAATATTTTACTGATTTCATCAACTTCAAATGGTATTAAATGTTAATTTCCTAATTTGGGAAGGGGGAAACAGCTATGATTTTTTCAAAGTATTATCATCTTTAAATATATTGATTATTCTCAAAATAGTCATATTTTATATTTATATTAACCTTTGAGGGGTTGAAGTTTAATGATTCTCTGTATGATAATATCGGTACTTTAAACATATATAAATTTGCTTGGCGCGCCCATTCTGCTTTGCTTTCGGCTTTCGAGCCCTGCGCTGGTTTTTCTTACAATCGAGGCAGAATTAAATACTAATCTAAATAAACCGATATTAAAATTATTTTCAATGATGTTAAAAACATCATTATTAACTTTGCGGTTAAAGTTGACATTCAGGAACTTCGAGCAGGATCCCAGAACTAAAATATTTAATAGAGCCGGGTCACGTCATTTTGACCATGTTTCCGACTTTTACCCACTTTTTGATGTTCTATCCGAATCTGAAGCCAAAATCAAAAAAAATCGAAAAAAAAAATTGGCACCGAAATGACCGACTTCGCAAATAATAGTAATGATGTTTTTAACTGGCTTGCGCTTTTAACATCGTTTTGAAATGCAGTACCAAGCATTCTCAACTGGTTTTGATTGTCCCTCTTATATAAAGAGAAAGTATTATAGCAGAAACCATGCGAAATGTATCTCTATAGATATCCTTGAATAATGAAGAATTAAATATTTTTAGCGCGAAATTTATATTTATGCATGACCAACTTTCATTGATATATGATTACCGTAAGCTAGTATCTCTCAAATGAAATGTGTAAAAGGCAGGTTTTTCTTTCTCCAGCATCCCGTTTTACCAGCATCTCAAAATGAATATTTGATTTTAGTATACTAAAGTGATTTTCCGCGAATTTCAGATTGTGTGAAAATCCATGATTATTGATTGTTTTAACTTGTGATTGTCAAACTGCATTACTGCTTATTGCTTATTCTTCAAATATTCATCGATTATTGAATACAATCTCGGCGACCACAACACTTACTTATGCATTCAAACACCAAACGCCATTAGATAGCGCTATGGAAATTGAAATCTCCGTCACCTGCATATGACGACATGGACTAATCCAAAATAGCATATAATGGATGTGCACATGTACACTTTATCTACTTGTATCCCTATCCTTTGTGATCATGGCAAGGCATAATATTCGATACCCGAGTTCGAACGTGGCATAATATTCGGTGACCGACGCATGGGACATGTCATTTCCTAGGCTCTTCAGGAATTTAACTTTCCGCGATCCGAGTGTCCCCTGTCTACAGGAAATAACTTCTATAAGGCATTCTCACCCGCCATGGACAACGTAGTAGCCGACCACGACAGCTTTCCAACCGTGACCACCAGCGTCTGGCATCAACTGTTCATTCTAACCGACAAGCTGCAACACATGAATTCACTGCCACATTCAATGTAAGTGCTTCCAGCCCTATCCAGCAAGTCGATGTGGCATGCTTTAGCATCTGTAGGCGTTTCGTGGATCTTGGAAGACTGGAAATAGGTAGGGTCCAACGAATCACGGTTCCAGTTACATCAGACAGATGGAAGGGTCCGGGTGTTACGCAGACGTTATGGACCCAAGTGGTCAACAAAGCAGGCTGGTACAGTATAGTTCTACGCAGGTGTGAGGGGCTTTTGAATGATTCCATTGTTCTCCTAGACACATGATTGAACAGTTCCCACTAAGTTGAGCTGCTTGGTGACCATTTCATTGTGTAGCATTGGTTTGAAGAGATCATTCCCCAGACTTGAACAATTATGGAACGTGTTGGAGAGATCACTCCGCATTCAAGGTCTGTCACCTACCAATGCTAGAGATCTGCAGATGGCAATCCAGACGGCTCTTTTCCAGCCAGAGGTTTTCCAGCCTCTTGTGGATTCCATACCACGTCGTGTTACTGCTCGGGCCAGAGGGGATCTAACACGTTACTAACCAGCTATCCCATAGAAAACTTTATAGCAGATCAAGTTTTTGGAGAATAGTTTCAACAAGTTATAAGGATTTTTGTCAACTCAAAAAAAAATAAGTAGAAGTGGTAGCTTACAAATTAATGGACAAATCCACGCAAAATTTTTTTGGCAGAATATCATTATTTGAAACAAATATAAAACAACTGCAGCAAGAGAACAATTTTAAAACCATTATTTCATTATGAAAATCGCGTTTAAATTTTGAAAAATGCTACTTCCCGACGCTCCATTTTGTATCAGCTGACATCTAAGATCGACGTCACAGGGACTAGATTAGGCTCCAGCCCCATGAATATTAGAGAGAAGCTCTTCTATAGCGTTCCCTAATTAAATTAAATCATGCCTATCATCGTCAAAAGCACTTGTATAAAAATAAATGCATGGTATTCACTTCAGTCAATCCCCTGAGGACGTCACTTCCTCTTGACCTTCGTGAGGATGTCAATTATATACTTCGCGTTCGATTTGTAATTTTTCATTTATGCCACGTTATTATTTATATCTTGAGCTTTCATTTTAAATAAAGTTGTATATTCGGGTGGAGTTGTCCTTTAAGTCATGTTAATTTTATCCATTAGAGTTTAAAGAGCGGTGATTAATTTAATGCTTATAGAAATGCTTACGTATCAGGTTGGCATAATCCCATAACCTTGTTATTTCTATCATGGCCAATAGAAAAGATTTCGGTATTCTAATTCCATTTTTAGAGAATTCCTTCTGTTGACCTTCCTTCCTTCACAAATATACAAAACTGTAAAATTGTGCAGAGTGCAGAGTTTGATTCACGTTTATGTGAACGAAATTCTAATGCTTTGTACTGCTATTGGAAGCCCTTGCGCTACCATCTGTTATGTTCTATGTTTGGCCCTCTGCATCTTGGCTATGGCACGATATCAGTTTCCATTGCAATACTGCGCGCTGAAGGGCATAGAGCGAAATAGAGTAAAAAGGCTTCAATGCAGGCTTTCCATAGATCATCTAATGCGCGAGGTCATCGATTTCCCAAGGCCCTTTTGATAGAGCAAAAGCACAAGAAAATAAAATAGAGATTACCTTATCTGTGGATATCAACATAGAAGGAACCAAAAGAGAGTCACACCGCATGTCCACAACAAAAAATTTATTAACTTGTATACGTATTTCGGGCGCTACGCGTCCAAGTCTTTTCAACAAGACTGCTTAGTTGGTTCATTCCTACTGAGTCTCTTTTGGTTCCTTCTGAGCAAAAGCACAGTTGGGAGTAGCATCTGTGACTTCACCGGAATGTTACTGAAGTCGATAGCCTGATTCATTCTGTTCATTAAGTTTACCGTCGCTTTTGAAGCTTATCCTGGGAAACCAAACATGATTTTTTTCTGCATCGTAGAGATGTAGGGTATCAAAGCGAGAAATTAGTTCCAGGATGTTTTTCGGAGAGTACATTAATTTTTGCTTTCTGTGAAATTTTGCGCAGGGTTAATTAGCCATTATAGAAAAAAAAACGACGACAAGCAAAAATCTTTTGGACCCTTTGCAAAGTTTCCGCGATCTTTGGACCCTTTTTTGGGATAAAAGATCGATCGAATGTTGTTTCAGTTACTTAAGCAGATCCATGCCTCGTCTAAGGTTAATACTTTTTTCACTTTTCTTCGTCATGTAAACCTCATACAACGTCGCTCGTAGAGTACCTATAAGGAGAGTGGCGACAACTCGGAACGGATTTGGATTGGTTAACGCTCCGGATACAATAGTTTTCCTAAAATTGCGTGCCGTTTGCATTACAGATATAGAGAAATTAATAGTTTTCGTTCCGTTTTCGTATTATTGTGCATGTTTCTTAACTTTGGCTAATAAAATTGCATTATTAAAGTTTAAAAGTGGCGGTTTTATTACATCAGTTTTAAAATTAACCATTGAAGTGGCGAAGAGGAAAGGGAAAAATATTTTTTCACAATAAAGTTTTTATTGTTTTACTGTTGTTCATAAAAATGTGAATCTCACAAAATAAAGTGATTTTAATGATATAATAAATAGATAAATATTTCAAGGAATGTTCAAAAATTCTTAATTTCTATAATTTTTTTAATTGCTGAAATTTCAAAGAATTTTTATTCAAGGGTCATTTGAGCCCAACGAGCAAGATTTCTATCTTGAAAAATTTAAAACAAACCGTAAAACCAATGGTAAAAATAACATTTAATAAACCATTAAGGAATGACATAACCAAGTACCGAAAGGTTAAACTTAACCATTCGCGGAACTACCGGTATATTTTTAAACAACCCTATGTTAACATTGTAAGTTTCTAATGGACCATAAAGATACCAATAAACCACGCACCTTTGAACCAATTTCGACTATCATTAATTTTACATTATATTCATTCATGACACATCATTCCAAGTCGTTTGATATAATTCACGCCATATTTTAGTATTGAAAGTTCCAATGAACCATAATGGTTCCACTAAACCAGTTTCCTTGAAACTAATTTCGACTATCATTTATTTTACGTAATAGTCATTCATGACACATCATTCCAAGTCGTTTGATATATTACATGCCGTATTTTAGCATTGAAAGTTCCAAGGAACCATAATGGTTCCACTAAACCAGGTTTCTTGAAACTAATTTCGACTATCATTAATTTTACGTTATATACATTTATGACAAATAATTCCAAGTGATTGATATACAGGGTGTTTCATAATTGGTGTCCCGTCTTTAGGTCCAAATAACGACTCAAGGGGAACACATTGGGGGAAAAAGAATATTGATTATTTGGTTTTAATGTCCCCTAATTCAGAATAAAGACATTTCGCGTCCCTGGGGGTGAAGGGGTAAATTTTGAAAATTTTAATTTTGTAGGGGTAGGGGTTAGACCCCATGTGTTATTTAGAAAGTTGTAAAATGTGGGTTCAGCAAAAAACCCGGTGAAAAAACCTCATGCCCTGCCCCCTTTATCGAGTGGGTAAAGTGAAAGGTATGGCTAGCTAATGTAGACAAAAACAGAAAAACTCATTAGAAACTTATTAGAACTTTATTACTTATTAGAAAACAGTACATTTGAAATGAAGGAGAATGAATGAGTCGTTACCCTGAAAAGCTTTCTAATAATATTTTCATTTTTTTAAAAATTCTTTTAAATTTGTAAATTTGTTTATTATAAACTAACGAAGTTGATGTGGATAAAAACCATACTTATTAGAAAACAGTAGGGCTACATTTGGAAAATTAATGAGAATGAATGAGTCTTTATCCTGAAAAGCTAATAAACTCGACCGGACTTTTCCCCCAGGAAAAACATTATGAAATTTGAAAACTGCACATGGGAATTGGGAAATGTAAGATTCTAATGAGTTTTTCTGTTTTTGTCTACATTAGCTAGCCATATCTTTCACTTTACCCACTCGATAAAGGGCAGGGGATGAGATTTTTTTCACCGGTTTTTTTTGCTAAACCCACATTTTACATGATGCTCTACAACTTTCTAAATAACACATGGGTTCTAATCCCTACCCCTACAAAATTAAAATTGTTCAAAATTTACCCCTTCACCCCCAGGGACGCGAAATTTTTATTCTGAATTAGGGGACATTAAAACCAAATAATCAATATTCATTTTCCCCAATCTGTTCCCCTTGAGTCGTTATTTGGACCTAAAGACGGGACACCAATTATGAAACACCCTGTATTACATCGGTCCAGGACGATTGGTCTAACGCCGATTGGTCTAACGCCGATTGGTCTAAGTACCGATTGGTCCAAATCCCGATTGGTCTAAATTCCGATTGGTCCAAATTCCGATTGGTCTAAATCCCAATTGGTCCAAATTCCCGATTGGTCTAAAGAGAGACTAAAATGACTGAAAAAATTTCCACTGCAGACGAATTAAAAAAAAAGAGAAAAAAGGATCGCGCCGATGCTCTGACTAATTTAGGTCCATTGTTGATTGTAGGCTTTGGCTTAATTTTTCATTTATCATTTAAATTTACTGTCATATTAATCTGGATGCACGACAATTATGGAAATGTATAGTAATAATAAATGAATAAAGAAAGAATTAAGCAAATAAATAAATATATAAATAATAGAATTGGTTATTTAATGTGTAGGTTATTTTTAAATGCATTATTATAAGTTTAAATTATAACATCAAAAAATTTTATAACCAACGCGATCGCCAGTTAATTAATTCGGTAAATTAATATTAGAAAGGAAATTAAAAAGACCCCACCCCTTTTCCAAAAAAGAAAAAAAAAACTTCAGTAAATTCAGATTAGAAAAAAAACCCAGATAAAAACAGGGGGGGGGGGCGTGCTCAAGAATAATTAAATCATAAATATTTCATAAAAAATCTATTCAATAAAGTTTCGTTTATTTTCATTTATACATCTTCTTGAAAAAAAATTCCATTTTTTAAAACGGGATTTAACCCTCGTATTTATCCAAAGATCACATTTATATCAACATTGTAATTGTGCAAAGAGTGGTCTGAATATTTTTGTAAACTATACACATTCACTATGTATTTTATTTCCTTAAAGGTAAAAGGTTTTGAATAATTCAAATTAATTTTCTCGTTTTCAGTGGATATTTTTCAGTCATTTTAGTCTCTTTTTAGACTAATCGGAATTTGGACCAAACGAGATTTGGACCAATCGGTTAATGTACCAATCGGTATTTGGACCAATCGGGATTTGGACCAGTCGGGAATTGAACCAATCGGTATTTGGACCAATCGGGATTTAGACCAATCGGCGTTAGACCAAACGGCGTTAGACCAATCGTCATAGACCCGTATTACATGCCATATTTTAGCATTGAAATTCCAAGGAATCATAATGGTTCCACTAAACCAGGTTTCTTGAAACTAATTTCGACTATCATTATTTTTCCGTTATAGTCTTTCAGGACACATCATTCCAAGTCGTTTGAAATATTACATGCCATATTTTAGCATTGAAAGTTCCAATGAATCATAATGGTTCCACTAAACCAGGTGCCTTTGAACCAATTTCGACTATCAATAATTTTACGTTATATTCATTCATGATACATCATCCCAATTTGTTTCATATATTATATGCTATATCTTATCATTGAAAATATTTGAGGGTGTTATAAGGGTACTATTAGAGCACGTGCCATTGTTTCAATTTCAACCATTTTCAAAATGATTCTTTCCCGGAACCATATTTATTAATTGGCGAAAATAATAATTAATATCCGCTTCTATCTCATCATTACGACATTTTGATATATTACTTAATATATCTCTCCATTGAAAATTGCTAGGTGGGGTCGTGAAGGTACCATTTGTGCACGTGCTATTGAACCGATAGCTAATATTTGTGATCGGTTCGTGCCTTGTGCCATATTCATCGACTGACGAAAGTAGTAGTGAATAATCGCTTCTATTTCGTCATTACGATTTGTTTGATATATTACTTAATATATCTTCCCATTGAAAATTGATTGGCGGGAAAATAGAAGTGCCATTTGTGCACGTGCCAATGATCCGATTTAGATAATATTTGTGATTGGTTCGTGCCATGAACCATATTCTTCGACTGATAAAAACAGATTTTGAAAATCTTTCATAGCCTTGGAGGAGTTAGAGTTACGGACGGACAGACAGACACGTTTCCCCAAACTGGTAGCATAAAGCACCTTTCGGTACTTAATAAACACAACTTATATAAGTCATGTAATATATTCAAACGGAGAAAAATTTTGGTAAACTTGAAATTTAAGTATTTTATAGACAGTTTGTAGCGTCAAAATTTATTTTTCAGTTGTTATTTAATTGCTAGACATTGAAGTGATCAACAAGGCCTGATGACGAGCGTAGTTGTTCGTGCGAGAAGTTTTGCCAGTTTTTTGTTTCTTTTAACACCTAGACGTAACTGTTAAAATTTTGGTTCATATTTTTTAATTTGCAACTTGAAAACACGAGAAAGTGACGTTAGAACAATTCCACGATAAAAAGAATGTAAAAGTAAATTTAGATTTTTTCCTAAAACTAATCATCGATAACACTAGTCAACATTTTACAACTTTTTTTTTTGTTGGTTTGGTTTTCTTTGTTTGGTATTAACGTCCTTTTCAATTGCCATATATTAATACGTTATTTTCAAATATGCCATAAAAATTTTTCTAGCACGTACAGATTTCTTGTTTTTCAATGAAACGTTTTTAAATTCAGCCTGATAAATTTTCTTGCAGCCCCAAAATATGGATATTTTAACATTGCAGCCGCTTCTCCTCTCGCCCATTACTTTAACACTGCAGCCTTTATGTGCAGAACTTGGAAACGTGACGTGATAGAAAAAATCTAAAAGCAGATTCTACATACCAATTACTGTTAGTCTAAAAGCACTATCTGTGGTCTTGGAAACAAAAAGTGTATTGACCAGTGTAATTGAGAATTTTTTTTCATCTTTTGCAATAGATGTCAAATTTTTATTTTTGTATAAATGAAAAATGTTTATAGATTGCTAACTATAATCTGTTTGGTTAGTGGCTTTTATTGGTTAGTTTCCTTTTTTGCTGAAAAGGTGAAAAATTCAATTCTCGAACTTAATATCAGCTGATCACATTTATTATGAAAATTAAAACGTTAATGTGCCTCTTTTTTAACCTCCTTTATCTAATATACAAATAAAAGCTTGGTAGGGTCAGCAAGATTAGCCATCTTTATATTTCTTCTTAATAAGCTGAAAAGTGTCGTAAATTATACCTCTGCTAATTCAATCGTTGGGAAAAACATGGCCGACGGCCCGAGTTGTCGCCACTCCTAGTCGCTCGGTGAGATGGCGTGACAGTATTTTATGAGCCATCGTTGGTCTTCTGCCGTCGTTCCATTTGCAAATTTTGGGTTAATAATGCGACTTACAGATGCCTTGCTTCATGTATGGATTCTCCATCTTCTTTAATCTTCTTTAAACACTTGCTGATGGAAGACTTCGATCTATTCACTAGCTTGAAAATTTCTGCCAGTCTTCCCATTGTTGCGAAATTCGAAAATGATATTTTTTCTTGTTCGGTCAATTGGTTTTGCTTTGCCCATTTTAATTAATACATTTTACATAATTATCTGCTTGCTATCAATTTTTAATATATAAATGATTGGGATTAGGTAATAAGCATAATTATTCAAGGGAGGTTTCTAAACTTTTGACACAAAATTTTAAGGTTTTTAAACTTATGAAACACACAATCTTTTTTTGAGCTAAAGTTGTGCCCATAAATTTGCATATCATAGCGCAAAACTTTTTGGCCTAAGACATTAGAATGATGAGAAGCCATTTTTTGTCTCATTGAATTTGCAAATTATACAGGGTGATTTACATCGAATGTAAAATACTTAAAGGGGGTA
>JAHWFO010036887.1:1654972-1752049 GCA_023313115.1 Rhysida immarginata
AATACCCCCTTTAAGTATTTTACATTCGATGTAAATCACCCTGTATATAAATTTCTGAGAGCGATGCTGAATTACTGGGAATGTTTCTAAACTTTTGAAACGCACTTGTACAATATATTGATGGCTAATATTAATAAATAACGTCACATTAATTTAGGTTGATAAAGTAGTAAGAGAAAGTAAAATTACACCCGACCATTTGGTGGGCTATTCAATTAATATAGAGTTCATCTTCTTTGACGGGAGAATCGATTTTACTTTTTTTTTTTTTTTTTTTTTTTTGTTACGACAATTATATTGTCTATTCGATCAAATATATTGCAATTTTTTTTTTCTAGGTTAACTCCTGTCTAATGATTCATGAATGTGTCTTTTCTGTTTGTTTTTAATCTGAATTTTAAAAAAAATTCCAAGAATTTCAGGATGGATTATTTTTTCCCTTCTCTTTCGAGGGTTAAGATGAAAAATGAACAGTGGAGTCTCGCCCTTAATGGAAAATAAATAACACAGGAAACATAATCGACGAAGACGCAGAAAATCAATTACGTTCTTGGAGATGAACAGCATGAAATGAAGATAGGTTAAGAAATGTGAAGAGAAAAAATATCTGACTTACTTCTATTAGGTTAAAGCAAATCCGAAGATCATATAATAATTTTACGAATAATAACGTGAAAATTTTCAAACATTTCTCAAGATAAATTATTAAGTTGGTAAAGGCAATTTATAATTCATTTCAGGTTGTTTTAAAGGCATAAATATTCTTTAAAATATTGTGCACATATTCAGAATATTATTTTAATCATATTACGAAACAGCATCTAATAATATACAAGGTGATTACAAAAGAACTTCACACTTTTAAAAATTTATTACATCAAAGCTGTTCAAAATATAGACACACCACATACGGATTCTTAAAGAAAAACTCTTGAAGTTTATTGTGACACAGTTAAAGATGTCCAATATGCCCCCCTGTAGCCGAATTCGTCCAAAACTCGCATTAACATGTCTCCATCAATCCCACGTATCGCTACCGTAATGCGTTCTTTCAGCTCGTCTAGGTCACGGGGAAGGGGTAGGGTGAAGACCTTGTCCTTTACACACCCCATAAAAAGAAATCCGCGGTGGCCACTTTGCAAGTTCCAGGTTATTGTTTGCTCGACCAATCCACCGCTGTGATTTCTTTTTATGGAGGTGTGTAAAGGGCAAGGTCTTCACCCTACCCCTTCCCCGTGACCTAGACGAGCTGAAAGAACGCATTACGGTAGCGATACGTGGAATTGATGGAGACATGTTAATGCGGGTTTGGGACGAATTCGACTACCGCATTGATGTATGCCGTGTCACGACTGGGGGGCATATTGAACATCTTTAACTGTGTCACCATAAACTTCAAGAGTTTTTCTTTAAGAATCCGTATGTGGTGTGTCTATATTCTGAATAGCTTTGATGTAATAAATTTTTAAAAGTGTGAAGTTCTTTTGTAATCACCCTATATACTATAGCAAAAAGTAGTATAGCAATAATTATTTTTATTTAAAATGTTAACTTAAAAAATGATTCTATGAAAATAAAACTAAAAATATTATAGACATTCACAAAAATGCATTTCTAATAGATCTTGCAATACGAACATATTTCTATGCAAATATACATAATTTAGCAGCTCATTTGGCAATGCCGTAAACGTCTCCGTGCAGTCTGAATTGTTTATGATGAAATGAATATGCTTTACGACTTCTATACGTGTGAATAAACTTTAAATTACAGTTGAATTTAAATTGTCGGCTGTAGTGATCAAAGATGAAACCCAATGTTACATTAATGTTACATGGCCAATGAATTAGAAACATCTTTTCAACATTTTATTGCACCCTCTTTGGTCCAAATTACAGCAATAAGATGTTGAAGCACTTGTATCCCTTAATTCTCTACAGATTTCTTAGAAGAGGTTCTTGTCGGATTGCCGTTCCAACATGTTCCAAATATTTCTGAGCAGTTGAGATCTAGGCTGTGGGGCGGCCAATTATCTTCGTGCTCGCTAAAAACTGCTGAAGGAACCGTGCGCGATGAACAGTAGCAGTCGAAAATGAAAAAGCCGTCACATCCATACTAATTTTATAAATGTGAAAGTGTGTTTATTTGTTTGTTTGTCCTTCTTTCACGTCAATACGGAGCGAAGGATATAGTCGGAGGGCTGGAGGGTGACATAGACTACTTTTTACCGCGGGAAAATATCTCTTTCCTAAGTCCTTTTGAAATTCCCATCTTTTGCTTTGTAATTCCCCTCAACAGATAGCGCGGGCGAGCGAAGCCGCGGGTAACAACTATAGATTATAAAAATGCAACAATACAGGGATTTGTTGGCAACAATATTCACTTATTCCATGAAACACACCCGAGTTTTCAGGAATATCAAAGGATCAGTTCCATATCAGTAGAAGAAGCTCCATACCATGAGAGAACCACCAGAATTTTGAGTTGTCTTCATGGATCCATTGTGTCACGTATTATCGCAGTGGACACAAGTGAAGGAGGCAACAGGGTAAAAAATAAAACACTGTATTTAATCATACAAGAAAGAATGTGTAAAATATAAATCAGCTAAAAGTCACACAAAATAATTTTTGGGTTTCGTAAGCTGATTCCAAATCTCGTTGTATACTTCTCAATGCCACTTGCATAATTGTAAAAATACATGTATACTGATGACTATTTCTTCAAATTTTAAAGAAAATATAAACCAAATAAAACATAATTAACAAAATACACAATATGGAATTTACCTAAAATATAAAATTGTCGCACGATCAATACGCAATTTATCCTGCGTCAGTTGTGCCGATGACCGCAACAAGCCGAAAGGAAAAAATTACGAATTTCTTACTTATTTTGAATTGTCGTATTACTATACCAGAAGATTACGCTGCCAAGGAACGTTTGATGTTGTTAATACGATAAGTAGTGAGAATCGTGTTCTTATTTCCTCTTTCCTTGAACCATATGGAAATAGAGAATTGGCGTTATTTAGATTATTAAGTCTATTTACATCTATACAATGAAATTATGCTTTAGGTATTTGTTTTCTATTTTTCGGACATTCTAATCGAGTTCTACCATCCACCCCGTCTACAACTAAGTCCTTGGATTATCATATTATTGCAGAAGAGGAGTGGAAGCCTGGTAGGAGCGTCTTGATACTTGGTTGCTCGTTTATAAAGCCTTTAATCGAAGTCACTGCTCCTTTCTGTTGAGTAGCGGGAAACGTTACGGCCGTCGAATTAGCATAAAAATACTGGAGACAGATTTTTATTTTTGACCGTAACACTTTACTTCATAGGGCTCCCGCTTAATGTTCTGCCTACCGTGGTACAACACAATGTGACTCGTAATTCGCCAGACCACATAATCTTCCTTTCAGTATGCAAGTCTCCAGCCACGATGTTCCAGAGATTACTGTAAACGAATTTTCCTGTTCTTAGCTGAAATCAAGAGTTTTCGTATAGGCATGCGAGTGCCGATTTGGATATGCTTTAATCCCTGGCTAATGATTCTGTCAGTATGGGTCGGGCTCTTGTTTCCTATTTGTAGTTTGGGGTCAGAGCTGTTGAGAGGGCAATTCCCGACGATTCCTAAGTTATATTCGATTTTTGTTGTAGTTTTTAACGAAAATCGTCCTTTTAACAAAAATCGCAGTAAATGGTCACAGCAGCTAAATTTCTCAACATAAGACAACAAATATCTTTGATTAAACGCACACCATGCACACTTATTTATAATAAAATCTTTCGTTTTACTTCGTAATAAGATTTAGTAAATCTCGAGAAACGTGATCAGAAGAACATACTAAAAATGCCATTAATTCTCACTGATGATAATATTTTACTCTGAACTCTCATTCCTAATGCATTCTTAAATTCCTGAGGCAAGACAATTTTCTTTCAATATGGAATTAGGGCCATTCGTAAAGTCTAAATTTGTATCCCTTGTTGCCTGTCTTACGAGTTCCTTTCAGAAATTCATCATATGTTCCTTGTTTTCTAGAAGCGAGAGCATCTTGACGCATCACTTTAATACTATATATTTTGTTACTTTATTTTTGCTTGAACTATGTCCTCTCTGGATCTTCATCGGATGAAATATGCGTAAAAATAATTACACAGTATATTTTATGGTTTCTCAAATTCTGAACATTGTTTTGCATCACATTTCAAGTCGTTACTTTCAGCATTTTAAGCATTTAGTTCAAACTTTACGTCATTTAATTTGTTTGCATAAACAAACTGCAGACGCTCCTATCAGGAGGGGGAAAATATTGGCTAGAAATATAGATAGACCGTTAAATCGTTTGCATTGGATGGTGAAAAAATCTTTTAAAGAAATGAATTACTGAAGTCTGTCTCGCAAATTTTACTATTGACTGTTTTATTCTAACGCAAAAATGTCCCGTATCTTTTCAGCTAAGTGAATTATTCTTAAGTTAATTACAACTGCCAAGAACTTTAAATTTGACTTAAGACTTCCCGCTACACTGAAAAATTTGTTTTGTTTGCCCACACTATGCTTTTTACATAAAATGAAGTAGGTTAACTAAATTGGCTGGAACAGAAGGCATGGTAAAGAAATCTAATTTGAAGAGATCTTGCAAAGTGCAACTTAAAAAGCTCACTTTTTTCACGTTTCTTAGCTTAGAATCTGTTCTTCTTAATTACCCTGAAGATGTAAGAGACATTTCTTAAATAAACACTTGAATTTTACAAAGGACTTGAAACGAAGCATAATTAAAGTTGTAAAAAATCATCAAAAGAAAAAAAATAATTATTCCAAAGCAACTTCAAATGTAAACTTGAATATTTGGATTTTGTTCTTACTAGGGAACATCAAGGAGTGATTTTAAAATTCCAAACCAAAACTAACATAGGTATCACCTATATGCAATTATATGTCGATTATAAAAAAATTACGTGCCAAGGTTCATATTCAGAGATTTTATAGGTACATTAAATACCCATATATAGAGTGTGGAAAATATTTCCGAAAAAGTAGAATCATTTTAGAACAAAAGGTGCTAGAGCTATAAAAGTCAAGTCTATCTAAGGAAAGTGGCCATGCCCGATTGAATAGTTAAGCGCTGAGTGGTTACGGAAACTAACTGTTGAACTAGGATAGACAGAGATAAAATTCCTATTACAAAGATGTAGAGCATCACCGATTTAATAGAAGTCCACTCTTTGCATAAAGAAAACGAAAGCATAAAACTTGAAAAACGGTGGAGAAAAGGTCATACAAGGTGCTTTTGAAAAGGATGTCGTGAGATACCTAGCGATGTTCTGCACCTTAAAATAAACACAAGTTTCCTCATACGTTTTGTCGAAGTTGCATTCCTTAAAGGAGTAAGCAGCTCGTGAAGTTTGGTTAAACTCCGCCCATAACGTAAACAAAAGCGCATGAAAAAAATAAAATAAAAAAGCCCATGTGTTCCATTTATAGGTTTCTGCGAACTACCTATGCACTAATGTGTTGGCCCTAAACTGAAAGATTCGTAATTACTAGACCTCATATCTGAACTTGATTGATAAGATGGTAAACATGTAATTGTCTCGACAATCAAGAAACGTATCAGTAGTAAAATGCATGTTCTATCCGAACCTCATTTAGGCCTACGTAAAGTGGTCATTGACGCGATTTTGTTAACGCAAGATTTCTTCGTTGTAAAATCGAGTGACAATTGAAAAAAAGCATGTTTAATTGAAGTATGTTTTCGATAACGCAGTTTCCATTAGCCTAATTTGGCTTTTCTGGGAAAATGGTGGAGTTTAGGGCTAACACATTAGTGCACATGTAGTTCGCAGAAACCTATTAATGGAACACGTGGTGGTGTTTACTTTTTCCCATGTGCTTTTGTTTACGTTATGGGCGGAGTTTAACCAAACTTCACGAGCTGTTTACTCCTTTAAGGAATGCAATTTCGACAAAATGTATCAGGAAATCTGTGTTTATTTTAAGGTGCAGAACATCGCTAAGTGTTTCACCTTCTGGACACCGTAACTTGGATCATTCACGTGTAAAATAAAAAGCGCACGAAATCGCTTCTATTTAATACTTGTGAAAGTGGAAGGTTGAATAAAATTAAACAAAACAATCATTGGATGCTACTGATTATTCCCTCCCACCCATATTTCGATTTTCTGGTAATTTCTGTTACAAAATGATGAGGTGAGGTGTTAAAGTGGAAATTTGGCTAGTAATGAGTCAACAAACATTTTGCATAGTAAGTTATAAAAATTTGTTATAAAAAAAGAAACTAGAATACAAAGCGTGCCCCATGGTTAACAATGGTAGAAGTTAAAAAATTATACACAATCAAAAAATATGAATTTAAGTACTCAGTGTCTCGCACAAGTATTAGTACAAAGAAATGAATAAATTACTCAGTGGAGGGGTAGTACAGCCATGGCGTCTCGCGATGCACAGTTAACTCAACAGCCTAGATGCATGGTTCTGCGGATGAAATATTCGGGTATGGAGAAAGATAGCAGAGATTGTACCTTCCGAACGAATAGACTTCGTGGCCAGGCCTAAACATGGTGCGACTGCGAAAACGAGCGCCGGGTCGGAATAAACATTGACACTCATGAAACGTGGGGACCACGTCGACAAACTCAAGGCTGGAGCAAGGGGAAAGAAACACTGGCAATCCGAGTGGGCACCATGGCTGCACACGAGAAGTGAGATGGCAGAAGCAAGGAGAAGATGAGGAAAGTTTCAGAATAAAAAGAACATTAATTACGCAATAATTTTTTTTTATCAACAATTAGACAATATAACATCTCGCGACCGAGTTAATTAGTTGCGAGGGAAAATCGCCACACGGGACAAGAGCTCGCATCACGCGAGTTCGGAAAAAAAATTTACGACAACAATGTTCCACGGACCACAACAATGAATTACTTAAACCTAAATACAAATTATCAATAAAAATAACATTTTGGAATAATAAAAACAAATTTATTTACCTTCCACCCGAGAAATCTTTGCAATAATGGTAAAAAGATTAAATGGCCAAAACGTAAGTAACTTTTACATCATGCATATTAAAACTCGGTCAGTTTTCGAGATTGCCGCTCTTAAAACATGCAGATTGGAAATGCGGTCTTGAATCTCGGAGAAGGAAATTGACTGTGTATAAATGAATGGAATTTATATATTTTATTCCTGTGATGTAATTCGTCGTTGCTTCACCTGCACATAATCTGAAGTAATTCTGTAAAAATTTTCCAAGGAAGGAATGCAAACACATCGGGAGATTGTTCCAGGGAAGATTGTGAGAATTCGACTGATTTTCCTGCTGACGTAACAGAAGCGAAAAGTTTTTCGTCATTTTGGCTTGAATAAGAATCAAAGAGGAGGGTTGTTTCATTTTCCACTTGCGGAAAGTATGCACTTGTGAACGAATTTTTGATAATATTCTTGGTTACTTTTCCTGAACCATAAAAATATTCTCTTGAACCATTGGACATAATGTTTTATCTTGCAAGACGACCATCATTGGCGAAATCGAGTCTCCATTAGCACTTGAGATTGAATCAGGAATAGATGAGCACTTTCCATCTATTCCGAGTTAAATTGTTTAGCTATGCGTCATCGCGAGTGCTGACTGACTAATTACCTCGACATCATTTTCTCTCTTTGTTTCGAGCGTCCTGAAATGTTGACATTTAGTGATTGTTTTGTTTAATTTTTATCAATCTTCTATTGTCGCAAGTATTAAATAGGAATGACTTCATACGTTTGTTGTTCTACGCGTGAATATTCCAGCGTACGGTGTCCAGAAGGTGTTTCATATAAGACCTTTTCTCCACCCTTTTACTAATTTTATGCTTTCGTTTTCTTTATGCAAAGCGTGGATTTCTAAAAAATCGGTGATGCTCTACATCTTTGCAATTGTAACTTTATCTTAACCTATCATGTTTAACAGTTAGTTTCCGTAACTTCTCTTACATTAGAGCTCTGGGAATACTTTTATTCAATCGGGCATGGCCACTTTCCTATAGATAGACCTGACTTTTTTAGCTCTTGATTTTTTCCCTTTTGTTCTAAAGTTATTCGACTGCTTTGAGAATTTTCTCTATATTTTGTATATGGGTATTTAATGTGCCTATAAAATCTTTAAATATGAACCTTGGGACGAAATTTTTTATAATCGATATATTATTGAATATACGTGTTACCTATTATCAGTGTCGGTTCGGAATTTTATTATCACTCCGTAATGTTCTCTAGTTAGATTTTTTCCTTGAGTCCAAGTTTCCCTTTATTCCAAACGACTCAACTCGAAGAATACAGGAATCGGTAATACAGCACAAGCCGATTTAAATTTAAAAACCTAATTAATTAATTAATTTAAGCAAGTCGATTAAAGTCCTGTAACAGAACAAAGATTTTTACCTGACTATCTATTTACAACTGAATTTTCGATTTAATTTCCAAATTCTTCAAATCCCAAGAAAATTTATCAATCCAAGAAGAACCGACAATGCCAAAAAACGTGATTTTTTTTCTTAGCATGATTTTTTTCTCCAATGTAATTATTTCACTTCTGTTCTTAAAATCTGTAAATCATGGAAAACCGCTTGATTATTATTCTTGTTAAAAACTTCTTGAACACACTTGTTATTATTTTCAAGCGAATACATTACTGGACAGAGAAAGTGAAACACCCTGTATGAGACATGGAAACTTTATGAAAAGTATTTTTGCATGAAAAATATATTGTAAATAAATTGTGATCTACGATATCAGGCACCCACAAGACAAAAAGGGGTATACACATGAGGTACATGTGTAGACCCTCACTGAACATGCCAGTGTTCAGTAGGCATTCAGGCAGGCGGCAATAGGATATTGCATTATGCCGTGCAGGCGCCGTATAGTGTCCTGAGCAAGGTAATCTAGAATAACAGGTAACTCCAGTTTGTCAGAAGTGCTTAACGCGCATGCGTATTGTGACGTCACTAGATGACTATAGCTTTACTTCCATGCGTGTGCGGTAGCCATTATTCTGGTCACAAAAGAAAACGTTTTCACGTAAAAAACAAAACTCTTACGTTGATTTCTGAAGAAACGTTAATTTGAAAACTTACTATTTTATAAATTAATATTTCCTAATGCCTACATAAATTAAGTTATTATGAAATAATATCGAAATTATTGTCTCTGTCTCTTAACTGTCAACGGTTCCGACGAATCAATTTCGAAATCTTAACGAGGAATGATAATTAGGACTAATGATAACGAAAAATACATTATCGTCCTTGTCTCTGTGTTCGCTTAATGTTAACTATCCGCACATCGCGCGATGACTGATCATGAGACCAAGGTAAATGATTTTATATTTTGAAGACACTCCCCCCTTTCTAACGAACTGATATATACCCCTTTTTCTATTTAGTCACAATAAATTTCACTTACCGTGGTCGCATGATCAGTCATCGCGCGATTTGCGAATAGTTAACATTAACTCTGTGTTCACATTAAAAAGATAACATATTTTGCAATAATTATAAATTACGTAAGTCCCTCCTTATAATGGCATTATTATTTAATTAAAATATATAGTATAAAGGATGAGAATTGTGAAGGAAATGAACGAGTCGTCAAGTGTCGCTATCGCACGATTGCTTTCATTGCCGCCATGTTTTGGTTTCTGTTGAGATTTCGATTTAGCGGGTATTGGTTTCGATGTCATCCAGTGACGTCAAAATACGCTTGCGCATAAGGGCAATTTTTACCACTTCCGGCAAACTGACCCCACCTTGTTTTAGGCTAAGGTCAAAAACCCTCACCGGTGATAGAATGATGACGTAATTTCTCACTGAGCTAACCGTCTTTTATCGGTGAGGACGGTGAGACTAACCGGTTAGGCATAGCAGCACTAACTCGCGTTTCTGACCGCGTTAAAATGACGTCACTGTTTTCTGACCGGGATTTCTGACCGACCAAGCGCTAACTCTTCTCACCGGTGAGAGTTTTTGACCTTAGCCTCTGATCAAGGTTATTAGAGATTTCAAGGTTTTAGATCACCTTGTATCCTGAGACCAACGAGATTAATTAGAGTGGAAATTAACTGGTCATCAGCGCCCCCACTATGAAGTCGTGGTAACTAGCGTCAACCATAACTGTTGAGGTATAAGACGTATGCAAGCTGTAGCTAATAAGATGCATTTCTTTTCTTTGGATTTTATTCTAGCTTATTATTATAATTATTTAGCGATGTAGTGACATTTACGACGATGCCTTACGCTTGCTCGGGGTTCAATTGTTCGAATAAGAGAGAAAAACGATCGGATATCACCTTTAACAAGTAATTAGGCCTAGCCCAGATTAATAAAAGCAAGAACAGATGAAGGTAGGCCTTCATATGTTCTTGATAAAAGCTAAGTTTAGCCTATCTTGTTCATTATAGCCTGTATTCTGTGTTCCTGATTAGATTAACCGTTAATACTTACGGAAAATAAAGATAAAACTTAACGACATGTTAACGCACTAGCACCATATACTTTCAATCAGTATAATATCTTATGCAAACTCCGATTCATCATCGCTAAAAAGCTGGTCATCCGAACCGCTACACATAAATTGACATCTTAGGCCAAGTTCTTTAGTATAGCGGGCTTAAGATGTCTGGATAACGAACGTTTAAGCTACGGATAAATCGGAATTTGCATAAGAAATTATACTGAAGGTATATGGAGCCTAGTGCGTTAACATTTCTTTGTTTTATCTTTATTTTCCGTAAGTATTAACGAATCCTCAATCAGTATGAGCCTTGGTATACTAAAGTACACTTATACCAATAGCATTTATACTCTTCCCACCCCGAGAGCAAAATTTCGATTGTACATTTGTTTAAAATGTAAATACTTACTTTGCCACCTTAACAAGAAGTTAATCCTCCCGAGGAAGGTAGCGGAAGCCCTGAGATCATCTATATTTACTCTTTTATTTCACGTTTTAACCCCCTCTTAATTTTTTATTTTATTTTAATTGATTGTAATCCAATACGTCCATTCAGGGCCTATATGGCCGGAGGCCGACGAGTTGGCTCCCTGGATCGACCTGGATTAACGACAGCTGTAAGATGGTCGCAGCAGCCGGGAAGGGAGAGGGGTGAAGATCGTATCTCACTGATGGTCGCCCATCCAGTGACTAGCAGTGCCTGATGTTGCTTAACTTCCCTGAAGTTGTGTGTTCAGTGGAAGCCCGCCAGGCCACGGCCTCCCCCCCTAGTAAAATTTTTAAAGAGTAAAATTGATTTTCTCGAACGTAGTATTTAGAAAGTGTAAAAGAGCTCTATCTTCTTTCGTTTCTGATCATTTCCGATCGAATGATATATAACATGCCATATGTTGCCATAGTTCTAAAGACCAACTGCTACCCCCGAAACTTCGATTCCAGTGGGCCAATCAAAGTCAAACTAAATAGTGAAGATGCACATCCCCATAGCAAGTTATATTTCGAATTTCAACCTTCTACCTCAAAAATGTGGAAATTATGAAGGGGACGTACAGACGGACATTGTGAAACCAATAAATAGCCCCATTCTTCCGCTACTTAGTAATGATGTAAAATAAATAATTCCGAGCGCAGAAGGTATGTTTCCTTTAGAATCCAAAGGAATAATTATTGGATGAAAAATAGGAAAGAAAATAATTTTTCTTTTTTCTTCAATAATTTGAACAGCTGAGGTATGGCGTAGGATAAAACCCTCACAGACCATTTATGAGTTATTCAATAATTATTTTATCTTATTTCTGTATATAATAAATATTATAAAAAAAATGAAATAAATTTCACAGGGAATTATTTTCATTTTATATTATTTCTTTCCTGCATACAACACCATGATAAATATGATTGTAAAAACCGAATGTTTATACTTCTTATTATGACTTCACATCATATTATTTCAAATTTTTACCTCAACTATCATGGCGGACATTGTTTCAATTCGCTTCCAATATGGCGTCGTTATTTCCACTCTAATTATATTAATCTCCTTGCCTGAGACACATTCCGCCATTATTCTTCTCACTGCATCCGGTCTTCAGCAAGGTCGTCGCAGGTTGCGGACGCCGGAGAAGACACCTGCCCAGATGGTTCTCCATGTGCACTATTAGCAAAAGATTTGGTGACCTCGCAGGCCAAAGTAGGGTCTCAGTACCACGCGGAGCCTGTTGGACCTGCTGCAGTATGCCATTTGCTTTGGTTTGGTTTATTTGGTATTAACGTCCTTTTCAACTGCTATGGTCATTTCAGGACGGCGTAATAGGGGCCGCAAATTTTGCCTCGCAAGGGTTCTTTAACGTGCAGCCGGCAAACGACTACACGGGACCAACGGCTTTACTTCCCTTCCGAAGGAAGTGCGTGATCTCAGGATTTCCCCCTGAAAAATCCTCGTCGTCCTCGGCCGGGATCGAACCCACGTACTTGGGCATCAGAGGCGATCACGCAACCGCTGAGCCACCGAGGCCGATCAGTATGCCATTTGGTATGCGTTGGAGAAATGTAGAAAATGGGACCGAAGGACCTCACGTACATATCGGTGGGCTGTCTTTGTACCCTGCACAAACACCAAACTGGTTCTTGATTCGCAATCAATGGCTGCCCACACAATACCTTCAGACGTCGGACCTCTATGGCCTTCTACAAGATGTGCCGAATGGCTACACATACCTCTGGAACGCCAGGTCTTAAGGCGTCCATCGTTTCGACCGAGAGTGAAACTTGATGAATCCAAGTATGCAATGCGCCGCCATTCCTGCCTCCAATCTTCACTTTCTCTACACAGCAGAAGACGTGCTTGATGATGGATCAGTGTCAATGGCAGTCTGAGCAGAGGACGTCATGCCTATAGTCAACTTTCATTCACACGTATCCGGATGATCCTATGGGATACTGCTCTTACTAAAAATAGCCGCACAAATTGAATGACCTGAATGGATGTTAGGGTTGCATCCGGTGTGCACACGTCATCTGATGTGTCATGCTGGGAATTCGTCGAACAGACGAACCAGCCTCGTGCAAGCCCACTATTCGGCCTCTTTCAAACGGCTGCTAGTAGCGGTACCAGGGTCGCTGTCTTTGGCCAGACCGAAACACCAAACATTTCAGACACCTTGGTTACAGAAACACCCACCATACGGACTCCAACAATTTGCCCAAGTTCGAATTCTGTTAGTTCAGTCATATTGCACTAAAAACTCAACAGAATACAGCATAAAAGGTCAGTGGAAAGAAAGGTACCGCAATGCTTGACGCAAAATTTGCTGCTACTGCGCAAGTGACGTCACTATCACCAAGATCGCTGCCCAGTAGCACGATCAATGCCCCAATAGCACGATATTACGCGATATTTTGCCGCGCGCTAGCTAAAAAATTAACTCCGCAATGCATGTATGTGCAATTTTTGGCTGTTCGAATCATACTGACAAGGTTAAGGAATTAAACCTCCACTTCTATCGGTTCCCAAAGGACCAATGTTATCAAAGACAATTGTTAAATTTATGTCGGCGCAAGGACAGAATGGAGGAGGTGACAAATGGTAGGTACATAGCTTATCGCGTTTTATCTTTCTAAATAGACCTATTAAAATGCTTTTCTCGTTAAAGCAAGGGTTTGTTCGGCACATTTTACTGATGACGACTATCAGAATTTAATGAAACATAAAATAATGCACGTACCTCTGTTATTAAAAAAAAAATGTCATCCCATCTAAAAATCTTCCGAAAAAGGAGCAACAAATTGAATCAAATGTAGCTAGAGCGGCACGAGCAATTAAGAGAGCAGACAGGAAAAGGTAATTGGGTAAATTATAATTTATTTAAAACGTTTTTCACTGAATATCTGTGTATTATACAGGGTGGTCCATAAGTCTGTCCCCCCCCCCTTTTATTTTTTGAACCGAAGCAGATATGTCAATTTTGATGAATCCAATGAATAGGTAGTTGTGGGTGGCCTATCCCATGGTGCATTTTTCATCATCCCAAATATGCAAATTAGGACACATTCAAAATTCATCTCAAAAACCGTAAGGGATAGAGAAAAAAACCCAATTGCAAACTTGTTCAGCATAAAAAAACAAACAAAACAAAAAAAATCATCCAAATCGGACCAACGGTTCCCAAAAAAAGTTAAAAAAAGTAAATAACCATCTCAAACTAAAAAAAAGCCAACTGGGCCAAACCAAAGCGAATCATGTTGGTAACACTCTAAAGGGTATGTTCCACATGATGCCCTTCAGCACCAATGCACAACTGAGCACGTAGTTTCAAAGATGCCATCACTCTTGTTACCATATCAGATGTAATGGATTGGCAGGCAGTCTGAATTCTCTGTTGCAAATCCAGCGTAGAAGTTGGCTGAGTGGCATAAACATTGTCCTTAAGGTAACCCCACAAAAAGAAGTCATTAGGGGAAAGATCTGGTGAGCGTGCAGGCCAATGAATTGGGCCACCCCGGCCGATCCACTGACCTGGAAACATTGCATCGAGATGATCACAAGTAGCTGCCGATGAATGGGCTGGAGCCCCATCATGTTGATACCATACCCTTCGAAGTGATGCTAAAGGAAGCTCATCTGCAAATTCTGCCACTACAACATTTATTATCATGTCTCTGTATCGTGCAGCTGTCAACGTCCCTTCGTAGAACAATGGACCAACCAATCCACCATTGATGATTCCCACACCAGACATTCACTCTCCAATTCACCTGGTGTGTAACCATCTAGGGTTTTCTGTTGCCCAATAATGGAGATTGTGTTTATTAACCAGACCATCTCGAGAGAAGCTGGCTTCGTCTGACCACAAGACCCAATTGAGAAAGCCTGGGTCATCGTCGATGCGATTTAGCAGCCAATTGCAGAACTCAAGACGAAAATCGTAGTCTGTTGGCTTCAGTCCTTGGTGGCAGTGGACATGATAAGGGTGGAATCCATGCATATGAAGTAATCTTAATACTGATTGATGACTGCAGCCAGCTTCTTCAGCAACTGATCGAGTACTATAATGAGGATTAGCATAAACAGCAGCTAAAATGGCTGTGCTGGAGTCCTCTGATGTGACAGTTGTTGGTCTACCTTGCCGGATCTGATGACTGACATTTCCTGTTTGCTGAAATCGTTGAACAACCTGGCGAATTGTCTTAGAAGTGGGAACTCTAGCATTGGGATATCTAACTTGGTATTCAATGACTGCACCTTTGTAATTATGTGCAAAACCTAAACATAAAACCATACAACCATTTCTTCTCTACTGTATTCTGCCATTTTTCAGACCTGATTGGCAGTTTCTTCCCCATTCATCAAAAAGCTTCAGCATTTAAAGGGCTAGTGGATAAAACCCAACAGGGGGGGGACAGGAAGATGCAAATGCAATGTGAGTGCCAATTAGGATTTGTAATTAACTCTTTTTGGGAGCCGTTGGTCCGATTTGGATGATTTTTTTTTGTTTTGTTTGTTTTTTTATGCTGAACAAGTTTGCAATTGGGTTTTTTCCTCTATCCCTTACGGTTTTTGAGATAAATTTTGAATGTGTCCTAATTTGCATATTTGGGATGATGAAAAGTGCACCATGGGATAGGCCACCCACAACTTCCTATTCATTGGATTCATCAAAATTGACATATCTGCTTCGGTTCAAAAAATAAAAGGGGGGGGGGCAGACTTATGGACCTCCCTGTAGACGTAATAGCAAGAAAAGATAATTGGTGAAATTATAATTTATTTAAACCGTTTTTCACTGAAATTATAGACATGAAGAAAAAGAAGAAGCAATCCAAGATTTACAGACTGATGAAGCAGAAGCAGACACAACAGGAGCATCAGATGTAAACTTGCCTGATGTAGTCATAGAAGAGAGTTGGGAACAAAAATACAAAATAATAGAAGAAAATAAAAGGTTAAAAGAAGAGGTACTATTCCATAAAACGGAGAGTATGCAATATATGAATATTTTAAAGTCAATGTTTACTCCTGGGCAAGTTCAGCGATTGTTAAATGTTAAGAGGTCATTGTGAGAAAAAGAGGATATTGCTGCGGCTATAACACTACGTATAGGTGCTATAGATATTTAAGAGAAGTAAAAAAGTTCCTTTACCTTGTGAGACAACACTAAGAAACTGGATAAAACATTTAAACTTTGAGCCAGGAATATTAGATGTTTTGGATATAATGGCTTTGAAAAGTCAAGAATTAAGCGAATGGGAAAGATTAGTTGTGTTAACATTTGACGAAATATATCTGTCAAATAAAATTGATATTGATAAGGCAACTGAGAAAGTGCGGGGGCCACATAAATTTTGTTTACTAATAATGGCTCGAGGTTTGATTGGAAACTGGAAGCAGCCGGTTTATTATGATTTTGATGTGCAATTAAGGAAAGAGTTATTTTTTTAACTTGTGAAAAAACTATACGATTGTAATTACATTGTGGTATCTGTTACATGCGATTTGGGACCAAACAATAATGCATTATGGAGAGATTTGGGAATAATGTTTCCTTATACCAATGATAAGACTTACTGTGAACATCCCTGTGATGATACTAAAAATGTTTTTGTTTTTGCAGATGTGCCGCACTTGTTAAAATTGATCCGAAACAATCTTATAGATCATGGATTTGTTTTGAAGAAAAAAAAATGTAAACTCTTATTAATAAGGAATTATTACAGTTGGGAGAGGAGATTAAAAATGATGTTGTCATTGACAAGGCTTTGTTAGAGTTAGCTATCTTACACAAGTGTGAAGTAACGCCTTTATTTAGAATAACACCAGCTCATCTTAATTGTGTAAAGACTAGTAGGCAAAAAGCTTTGTTGGCTGCACAACTTTTATCACGTCCAGTGGCTACAGCAATTAAATTTCTTGGTGATGAAGGGATTGTTTCATCTTCAATTTCAAAGTTTGGTGGGAAGCTGGTTAATATAATTAATGACTGGTTTGATATGGTAAATTCATATACACAATTTGGAAGCTACGATACAGCTAATGCATTTGGAATGAATATTGAGGCACAAAAACAACTTTTGGATGAAATGAGCAATTTGATAATAACCATACGAGCTGGACAAAGAGAATCATTATTACCATTCCAGAAAGGAATTATTCTAACAAACAAATCTTTAATTGGTTTATTTGCCCATTTGCAACAATTATATGGCATAAAATACATTTTGGCAGCTAGAGTTAACCAAGATGTCTTGGAAAAATTTTTCTCTGTTATTCGTGGAATGGGAGCTAGCAATGATCATCCTTGTGCCTTACAATTTAAATATCGTTTGAAATGGTATTTACTTGGCAGACAATCAGGAAAACTATTAAGTACAAAAGGTGTAAATACTGAGGATAAAAATAATGATGATGAGCTGATCAATATGGAAAGTGTTTCAAAGAATGAAACTATTTTAATAACTACATCCTTTTGCAGTGACTTAATTGATGACCATTCTATTGATGACCATAATACTGACGCAAAAGACTCAGTTGAAAGTTCTTTGGATGTGGAATTTGCTACTGTAATGTAGTATTTGATTATGATGTTGTGAGCTCAGATCAATTAAATTTATTAAAAATATCCGAGAAGGCAATTATTGGAGAGAAAATGAAGAAAGAAGGATTAAAATATTTAAGTGGCTTCATAGCACACAATTTTCGAAAAAAGTATTCTGAGTTAGGTCTATTTACTAAGGAGTTACAAGCTAAAGATAGAGCCGAATTCGATTGGTTATTACAGCTATCAAGAGGATATTTAAGCTATCCTTCTGATAAATTACTAAAAGCTTCCGAAGTAATGAATGACATTTATGTTACCACAAGAAATAATACATAATCTGATATAAGTTCTCGTTTTAATAAATTTAAGAGATATGAACCGTAATCTTCTTCATGAATTTAAACAGAAAAATAAAAAAATTAAAAAATTTGTAAACTAATTTATTTTTTTCATTGATTAAATAAAAAAAACTTTTTTGTAAATAAAGAGTTTTTTTCGTTGCTTTTTATCAAATTTATCATTTGTGTGTTTTTCTTTCTCTTACAACTTACTTTCCCATTAGATTCTTCTAATTCTATTTTACATGACTAGGTTTTTAAGTGCAGGCAGTTTAGCGCTTGGTACCGGTGACGTCATGTCGCTTCCCCGTAGTGAAGCCCACCTTGCGCATTGCGGGACCTTTCTTTCCACTGACCTTGAGTCAGACATCCTCAGTACTGTTAGTAGTCATTATAAGCAGCAATTGTGAATTTGCTGTCCATGCAGTGGCATTTTATGTGCGTCAGTGCAACACGTGGACACATGAATATCGCGAGTTCTGTTACGTCATTCAGACGTCACTAACATCACTTAAATATGTCCACCAATTAGCAAAGTGGTTTGTTTCTGTGACATTTTTTGGGGTGTTTCACTTTCTTTGTCCGATAGTCTTGTTTGATGTTTTCCCACCGCGGCCGAGTTTTTAATAATTTATTTCCCTAGCTACAGGCATATGAATTATCATATTTTGTCTCCCCAAGGTATATGAATTTTTTAAAATCAACCATTGTGATTGTGTAAATGTGTAAATTTGAAATTTTTCTTCAGTATGATTTAAAAATTTGAGGATCATACTGAAAGTTTTGGGATTTAATTTTTTAAAAATCAGAAATTATTAATATAGAAAAAGCAAGTATATCATCTTATACTCCGTTCACGCTACAAAATTCTTGATCATGATCAATTCTCTGTTTTCACACATGTTCCCATAACCTGATCAAATGCTGATCGGCCGATTAACTCCCAAAATCCAAGGTTTTCACAATGACGGAAAATATTTTAGAGTTAAACGCATTATTTGCACCGTCTTGCCATGAATAAATAGCTTAGAAGGAACTCGTGTTTGTTCAGGTACATCACTTATAAACCGAAACAAGAAAAACAATTAATAATCAGAGGAGATTGGGCCGGCATTAAAGGGCCTATCGCTAAAAGCGCCATTATTCTCGTTTGGCGACAAATATTGTATGCCTGATCATCAACGAAAATTTTTGTTGTGTGAACGCTTGGAGTTTTCGATTATTCTTGAACTGTGTAGAATGATCATGATCAAAAATTGAAGTGTGATCGGGCTATTAATCTATCAACTTAAACTAAGTGTTGAGGTATTGTGACGTCAGTAGCGTCTGTCATGTGAACATGCGCACTAGATATAAAATGGCTGGCAATGATATTTCGTTTCCTTAAAGTGTTGTCATTGTACGTTGTTTCCATGTTAAAGAGGACATCCCCGTTGCTGAAATTCACCAAAGACTTCAACGTGCTTTTGGAGTCGTGTATGGGCTAACAATGTTAGGAGATGGGTGAAACATTTCAAACATGGAAACACATGCATCCGAAATCTGCCTCCACTGAACGCAACAAGGAAATGGTTGACGCCATCATTAGCGAACATAGAATTTCAGTGTCTGAAATTGCAGCACAACTTGGGAATAGGATAGTGTCTTCGGTTAGCTATAACAGAGTTTTACCGGAATGGAATTTTCAAGCTTGCAGAACGATTGCGATTATGTTGAAAAGTTAAGAAAAGCGTATAGATTCAGGCCTTGTCTTTTCTCTATTACTAAAATTCTCATTTGTAAAAAAATGTTGCTCTCGACTTTCAGTATGATCCTTGTATTTATTTGTTCGTATTTTTAACGAGAAAAATCAATTTATGTAATCTGGATACTGAACTTTAATTGATCAATACTAAAGAAACACGACCTCGTTTCTTGAACATTAGCAGTCAATTGAGAGTGTGGAAATCAATAAAATTTCTTAAATATTAACATCTTTCACAATTCTGAAAAATGTTACGAATAAAAATTTTAAAACAACATACACAGTTGGAATGTCTTTTCTGACAGATCTACATTGATAAAGGAGAAAGAAATAATGTGAAACATGAATCCGTTCTGGGATGAATGCCAAGACAAGTTGAACATGTTTACAAAAATTCTAAGAATGCCAAGGTTTCTACTAACTGTCAAAAAGATTCAAGTGAAATTCACTTCTGATCTTGGCAGATGGATAATGCTGTTTTAATCAGAATAGATGAAATAACATGAAAAAATGATAAAGACAAAACTTGATGTACTAAATGCAAAACTTAAAGTTGGTCATTAAATCTCAAGTGTTTTTCAAATGCCGTATATTTTATGAACAGATTAAGGGCACCTGTCTCCATTTAAACAGATAGTCCATCTCATGAATCATCAAATATCCTCTTTTGACTGCTAACAATTATCATTTAGAATATGCTGCTATATAAAGTATTTAATAGTCGCAAACATTGAGTACTTACAATTTCTGCAAGTTAGCTTGGTCTTTTTAATCATCATAATGGTATTTTGCAAAATTTGTTAGAATAATCACCATAGTGAATTATGAAATTTCTTTCTGAAAGCATGCTGGATGCTTTATTTGATTCGTTAGAAAAATATGGTTTTATCGATCGAAAAAAAGTTAGGATATCGTTTCTGTCACCTTTAATGTTCGGCGTTCTTCACAATGAATAAGTGTAGACAAAAAAAATTTGAAATTTGTAATCAATAAAGCCTACGTCTTTGCCAAAAACTATAGCAGCATATAAGAGGATCGATAGTGAATGAGTGAGTCTGTGTGTAAGTGTGTTTGAGTGACTGAGTAGTTCTTTACAGAAGTATATCTGGATATCGCTCCTATAGCAAGCAATATCTTAGCAACAGAGCCAACCCTCCCTTCCTCTCGTATATCGGACTTCCTTCCTCTACTCAACAGGAACAACCCACAAGTTTTCGATAACATCACGTCTTGGAGAGTTGTTCTCAACAAGGACAAAGTATTGATGACATGAAAGCCAGACTGCTGTAGACAAGTCCAAGATATGAGGTAAGGTCTCAACAAGGCCCTAGAAAATTCAAGAAGACAAATAATTGCTTGACACTCTTTACTTACAATGACTTTACTTAACAATGATTTTAAGAAATAGTTTAATGTTTTCTGTTCAGTGGTGAATATATCTATTACGATGTTGGAAATAAATTTTAAATTTTGTTTATAATTCCCGGGAAAAATTTATAATTTATATAAACTATTGTGACTTTGTTCTTTAGTTAAACTTATTTGAGGAAAGAAAGCAATAATATAAAAAGACTCTTTTGTTCATTTATTGTGAAAACTTCATTTTTATAAACGTGAAATCATTTCTTAGTTTTTATGGAACAACGTTATTAATTCAATGCGAGTACTAACTTTAATTCAGAACGATCACTTTTGGCTGAAGCTCATTTTTGTCAAAGGTAACGTAACAAGTTTCCCTCTGTCCTCACATGAGTAATGTGAAAGCTGTGTGGCCGTTATGGAATACATTTATTATTTAGTGCGAAAGCGATATTCAAAAATTGAAAGAAGCTCGTAGCACATGATAAGTTGTTTCTGGTTAGATTAAACTGCAACTGAACGTTATCCATTGCTCACTGCTGCCGAAAATTTGCTGGACAGTGAAATTTCACCGTGAGACAGCATTAAAAATTTTAAGTGTAGAAAATATTAAAGAAAATTCCATGACCTGGACTCAAAACCACTTAGCCACCCTGAATATGGAAGCATTTCGCTTTCAAGCTTTCAAACATGACATAGGGGCGTACGTTAAAACGCGGTTCCTTGTACGTAAGGATTATCTTTACTATAATAACAAAAAATTAAGCCTCCCGAGGAAGGTATAGGAAACTAGCGGAAGCCTGAGTTCATCTATTTTTGTATTCCTTCAACTGCAGTTTTTAACCCCCCAATTTTTTAATCAAAAATTTATTTTCTCGAACCTTTTATTTAGAAAATATAAAAGAACCCTATCTTCTTTCCTTTCTCATCATTTTCGATCGAATGATATATCACATCTTACCTATATGTTGCCATAAAGTTCTAAAACCAAGTGATTGCCACCCCACAATTCCGACTCAATTATTAGAACAATTCTGTCCAAACTTTACAGTGATGTTGATCTTTCTTAGAGGAACCTGCATACCGAATTTCACTCCTTTATATGCATAAATACGCGTAGACCTTTTGGACCCCTCTAATTTCCGCCTCGAAACTCCGACCCCAGTGGGCCGATCAAAGCCAAACTAAATAGTGAAGGTGCACATGCCCATAGTAAGCTACATTCCGAATTTCAACCTTCTACCTCAAAAAATGGGGAAATTATGAAGGGGACGGACGGACAGACAGACGGATATTGTGAAAACAATAAGTAGCTCCATTCTTCTGCTACTTAATAACTGGAAAATAGGGCAAGAAAGACTTTTTTCCAAGCCATATCTCCGCATGTAAATAATTAATTGCAGAAAATAGCAAAGAAAATTGCTTGAACTCGACCTTAGATGTGCAATAGGACATGCTTGAGAGTAAAATGCTTCCATGTTTACAGTGGCTTAGTGGCATCGGGAAGGTTCGAGTCCAGGCCATGGAACTTTCTTTACTCTTTTCTATATTTAATTATTAAAATCCGAATGTATTGTGTGAAAAGAAACTATTCCTTGAACATTTTCTAGATTATATTAAATATTTTGCCTTGAAAGCATGCAAGTGGCAAATTGATTGATTATTTGTTCTTAAAGTGTAATCAGATACATTACTAAATGGCCACTTCATCAGTTCCTTCCTACTAAAACAATTGTCTAAATTATGCGTGCGTTTTATAGCACATTCTGTGACATTTTACATTCGTAGTATCTGTTTATGATGGAAGTGTCAAATATTAGTGGTAAGAGAATGCATGCCAGATTTTGCGTAAGCTATTTGCCAAAAGACGCAACGCAAACGAGCATCTTCTGAATGATGCCACTCCTCATCATTATCAGATATAAGGTTTAGAATTCCTTTTGTCGAGAGCAAAGCTAAAGCTCTCAAAGAAGTCCAATTTCACTTTGGAATGCCAGTTAGAACTGGCAAGGACAAGCTCTTATTAGTGCGTATGCTTAATTTCCGCTTCAAGTGTTTTAATGAAGCCGCGGAAAATTGTGAATTATAGTTTTAATTAACTCTTTCATTTTTACCCCAGAGAATTTGATAGCTTTGAAACTCTTATTCTCTCCTTCAAAACAAAAACATTTGTGTTCCAGAAAGAAGTGGTTATTTCTTAACAATCATTTCTTTAAAACTTAATTACTTTACGGCATTCTGAATATATTATTTTCGGAGAATAAAAATAATTTTTCCTCCATTCAGATGGCAATTGATATTTCAAATGTTTATTTGTTCATTTATTTTATTTATGAAATCAAAGCTTCTTATTCGTCGATGATGATTTAGAAGTTAATGCTTCATATTGCCTTTGAAGTCCGTTTGGCCTAAATTTATATTATGAAATGTACTCTACATTGTTCGAGATTTCTTGTTATGGATTTTTTAATGATTCATAAAGGGTTATTATGCTATTGTAAAGATTTTATGAGGTTTTTTAATATTTTACAATCCTTCTCTATGTTTTCTTTCTAATGCAAATTAAATTTCTGGCATTTTTATACAAAAAAAATTCCTTTCACTTCCGACATTGCATTTTACAATACAATCTATTTTTATTTATTTTTTATTTTTTATTTTTTATGACTTTACCCAGTTTCAATCCGTTCTTTATTTATGTTCTTACAGTAATTGCTTTTTAAGGTAAGTCTGTTTTATCTTATTATTATTTAAGAATAGATTCCTCGCCGGAAGATATAAACGTGTTCCAAGGAATTTGAATTTCATCCAAGGAAACTTCCATTCAAGTAAATTGACTGACTTTTATTTCAAAGCAGCTATATGTAATGCGGGTTGAGACAGTAATGGGGGTTTTCTTTGTTGTTTTCTTTCCTAATAAAGTACGCGATTTGATCCCTGCTCTTCAATTTTAATGCAGTTGGAAGCAAACTCATGCCCTTACAAGATGACAGAATTCTCACGTTTTGAATGTCTCTCCATTCCTTAATTGGAAAGAACTACTTCGGTAAGTCCCGAGACAGTTTTTTGTTCAATTTTCAGATTCCAGTAATCTAATCATAATGTTATCATAATCTCACTCCCTCATTTTTTTTTATTATTCACCACTTTTAATCCCAATTCAATTAATTTTGAAATTCTTCTCCGTAGTTCAATAATAAAATTTTGCCACACGTTTCTCTCATTTTCATTCGTCACTCTAAAGTAAAAACTCGACGCTGAGCTTAATATGGAACATGCCAGCAGCTTGTGGATATTGAAACTACTTAAGACGGCGCTCAAATGTCATACTTACAGGAAGTGACAATTCTGATTAAGGCTAGTAGAATGCGCACCTGAATTGTAATGTTAGTCGAAAATGAATTTAACTCTTCAAAAGATAAGAGCGTCTTAATATGTAAAGAGCATTGTACATTAGTTCGATTTTAGAATCATTTAACCTGCAGACGTAAAAGGTCATGTAAAATTTGAGTTATTTTGGAGATAATTACTATATGTGAATTTTAAAATCTTTCTAAATCACATGCTCGAATAAATTTTAATAAGTGATGGTCTTCATATCTGTCAAACGTCATTTTCTCCTTCAGTCTGTGATTAATTTCTACTTATATACTCTGTTTATAGGCAATCAATGTTACTGAGTATTGCTCTGTTACTTTGTGCTACGATTTCTCGAAAACGGTTTAAACTTTTCAAATTCTGTTTTCGCTAATCGTACAGAACTTTCCTGAGTGTAATAAATGTTAATGCCTTTGATAAAGTTTTAACGATCACATGACCGTTAGAAAGCGTTAAAATATTTCAGATGGCATTATATGGGCACATGATATGTCTTTCCTTATGACTTAAGATCTCAGATCTTCAAATGCTCAAATTTTAATTGTATAAAACATTGTCATTATTTTGCATATAAATTAAAAAATCCTATACTGAATAACCAGGCTACTTATGATTTTATATGATTTTTAACTTGATAAAATAACTCGTATTTTATACCTTTTGGTGTGTTATCGATAATAATAATAATAATAATAATAATAATAATAATAATAATAAATGACGATAATCGAAAGAAAAGAGTAGTATTTTTTCGAATGTCCAAATAAAGAACGTATTTTTACCTTAACGTTCTCTGGTCCAAATACTCATCAAAAAAACTTTAATAACTCGTAACGAATACAGATACAGTATTTACATGCAGTTTTCGACATTTGGTATATTACATGCTCATGAACCTCGAAATCGAAAAATCGTATATGCTTCTTTGAAATTAGGTCTTTATTATAGGAGTGTTATAATACAGTATTCATTATTATTTCAATCCCCTTTATGCAATGTCATTTCATCCCGAAGAATTTTTTCCTATTGAAGACAGAGATATACAGTGTATCCAGCAAAAGAAAAACCATGTCAAGTTCGGAAAATTCAAAATTGGCCAATCAAAGTTATTTAAATCCCTTGACTGGCAAATTTGAATTTCACTATCTTGACATACTTTTTCTTTCGCTGGGTGGCAATAATTTTAATTGTAAATTGTAAAGCATCGTCTAATTAGTCTATAATCCATCGTCAAAAGCAATACTTCTGAACATTCTAAAGAACCGAAAATTCTGAACAGAGATCACAGAACCCTGAAATGTTAAATTGTCAAAAATCTCTCAGACAGGAGTCTCAGGTAGCAACAGCGGTGACCGTTTCCATCACTTTGGATATCCAGATAGAGTAGCCACCCATAACCCTCATATCAAGAGGACCAATATGTCTCAAAAGTTCAAATGGTGTATAGATCATCGCAACTGGACACTGGAGTAGTGGAATTCAGTTCTGTGGAGCGACATCAAGATGGGCACTTTCTATCCGATGGATGTTATGGATATGGAGGCTATCTGGGAATTCTTTTTGCCAGAGTGCATAGTGCCTATTAGGAAATTCTATGGTTGTGGCATTATGGTGTAAGTTTTTGCAAGAGGAATGGTGGAAAATTTCAATGGATGTCTTCCACAACTTAGTTTCCAACATGCCTCAGAGGGTGCTGCTGTTATAACGGCAAGAGGTTTTGACAGTTCAAAAATTCAAGGCAAACATTTTGTGTAGGTAGTAAAATCAGATGTTTTGGCTGCCCAATTACTTTTTTGATAGATAGTGTACTCAAGACAAATTGCTGACTCAAGACAAACCATATGAGGCGTTACGGATACGAAGGGCGAACTCAACAAACTATGATTTCGAGAAACGCGTGTGAAAGTTTTGCTCTACCACTCTTATAAGTTTAACGCTTTATTTTCAGCCGTTATTTTATACGATTAGAAGGGGCTAACTGAACAAAAAACTATACTACCTTATTCTTTGATGTCTGAGAAGCCGAAAAATAAAAAAATTTGAACCAATGTTGAGTTCTCCCTTTGTATCCGCAACGCCTCATATATTCTGTCGGCAACATCTTCGAGGCGATTTCGGAGTCATCTAACATGGCTCATTTTCGAAAGCAGCTATCGAAAAATCAAATAAATGATCATGTGAAAGAGAATATAAGGGGAGGATTCACGATTTGCGAGTCGGGGGCCTGCTCTGCCGTTTGAGCTGATTTGTAGCCTCACGGAAGCCTATAAAAGCCACGTATTGTAACAGCTTGGTGGTTCATGTCCGCAGTAGCTCAGTTGGTAAGAGCGGTGCCAGCGAAAGGCATGATCCCAGGTCGCGGAATTTTTCCTTGCTTTTCTATTTGTAATTAAAAATAATCATGTATTCTTTAATTGAGAATTGTGTTGAGAAATGGTTCGATCCGCCCCAGGAAAAATCGCCTAATTCTCGTAAGACGTGGCTTCTGTTTGCATTAAATTTTCTCTTTTTTTACAGAATAATTTAATGGTTTTGGAAGTTAAGACGGTTCTTTATTTAATATTCAATATAATACTCTTTTTGAATAAATGGATGATATCTGTCGTGTTTTTTTTTTTTAATTTTTCATCTTGTTTATTCCGCGAATTATTGTTCGATGTGCTGCCCTTCATGTAATTAGAAGCCAGTTTGTTGGCATCCAGAAGATTTTGTTGAGAATTTAGTATCCCTGTATTATACTAAATAATGAATCCTGCACGCAAAGGTAATGTCATATATCATATTTTTTGTTGATTTTGTTGTCAGTATAAGTTATCAAAACTCTTGCAGATCTTGGAATATCAGGGATATCCCTCGTTACATTGTAATTTCAGTACTACTGATTTGTTCTGTAGAATAAAACTCAATAAATGTGCTTAATTCTCATTTTCCTCATATTAATAAAAAACTAAGTTTCTACTTCAAATTGTGCCATTTAAAAAACTTAATTACAGAAATAGCGTTTCATTATGCTGAGGCAGCACGGCAGCATTTAAAGAGTGCTTTATTAAAAGCTTCATTGATTTTTTTTCTAAAATATAAACGGCAACTGACTTAATTAAGTCTGTCTCGCTCTTCGGAGAGAGTTAATTAACTATACAGGTTATTAATTTTTTTCTTGTTTTGCAGTGCAATAAATTCATTCTTAAGAGAGTCTTCCATCTAAAGCATTTCTAAATTCTTTGCCGTAACCAAGTTAGATTGGTTAACGATTTTCTCGAAACTCATTTTAAACATCACCTTTCCTGATAACCGCATCCGCCTTAAATCGATTCTTTTCTATGCCTTTGAAATGAAGAAATTTAAGTCTGTGTGTTACCTTCGGGTGGCCCAATGTTAAGCGTAAATTCCCATGACGCTCGATACTGACGGTTTCGTGCTGCTTTCAAGTTCGCACCCATTTTCTGATGGAGAATAGACCCGAATCTAACTCCGGCTGTTTTGCGACTATCTGTGCAGCTTTTAGGTTCATTGCATGAATAAACATAGCTCATACATTTTAAATTAATACTCTCTATTTCTGCTGTAAGAACATCCTTTAATATCAATAGAATTCAATCTTAAAAACCTTTTCATACTACATTTCAGGTTAGATTAGGTTAGGTTATTGAAACAAAAGTTTTTGAAATTTTGTAATCACTATTTCAAAAAGAATTTTTTTTATAAAGAAACAAAAGTGTATTAATGAAGTCGTTTGCTTTCTGAATCCTTTAATATTTAATAACTTTAACTCAATAAAAATATTACTAGTCTTGTTCTCTATATTTCATATGGACTATGCAATATCAGAAGCACAGTATAAATATACTTTGTAACTAAGCAGCCTACGGTTATTATTGTAGAAAATATTGAATTTTTTCTTATAGACTGAAAGTCTACATCTACGAGGCGTGGCTGTCATTTTCAAACAAAACCTATAAGAAAAAGTCAATATTCGTTGAGAGGAATGAGACGAAGAAAGCCCCTTTACAGCCGCCGTTTACTATACGTATACAAAGAAAGAAATCAATTTTTTTTTCCATCGTATTTTTAGCAGGGGAGCCAGCCACCGCACGGCGATCAAACAGCTTGTGGCAACCATTTTTACGCTTAAACTTGTCTGATCTGAATTTAAGATTATGTTAAAAATGCTATTCGCTCGACAGCGAGGCTCTTCATTTATTAACTCGAAATGAATCGAGATAATTCTCCTTCTTGTATCCTCTTTCCTAAGCCTGCTTAGGGTATTTTAATATTCAATTGGGTAGAAACTTTCTTTAAAATCCAATAAATTTTGAAACAGGTTATACATTTTTTATTTGAATTTTAAGTTCCGCAAAACTTTCATGGGTTTTCTTTTCTGTAAATAATTCAATGAAGTATGCATTTGCGTTCAAATTAGGATTTAATGTATAAGGGCTATTTTAAAGTCTTTGGGTCGTAAAATAAATTTTTATTTATGTTCTTCTGGTGTACCTAAAATTTCATGATCTCTTTTGATATATGACGGCTTAAAACATAGTAAAATGTCTATTTTCTCTCAACCTTTGGAAATATTGTAAAATCTAATACTCAGAATATCATAGGAATTTCCTTATATAGATATTTGTTAGGTACATCACTGAATGCACTTTACTTCTTTTTGGAGCATGAAAAATGGATTTACCTTCACAAGGGAACTACACGATTTTGTTAATTCTATCGCTGAAATTAGTACCAATCGAGATAAGACACCTTAAAAAAGCTTGGATAACCTTATAAACCTTAAAAACTTTATCGGCGGACCGCAGATGAGATGTTCAAAGTTCACAGAAGGACTGAAATGATTTTACTTTCGATGGAGAAATATTCATTTACAGAGGGTGGACAAAATAATAAAAACATCTTTGAAACCACACAAAATCTTTAATAATAGGTAATTGCAGCTCTTAACCTGAATTACAGATTGTATCCGACGTGAGATCAACAAATGAAGATCATGCACAATCTACAACTAGCCCAGGGCACGCAAAGATGTTGCAACCCATTCCAAGAGAGAGAGACACAGAGAGAGAGAGAGAGAGAGAGAGAGAGAGCACTTTCTCTCTCGATAATAGGAAAGAGGTAGTCAACATGAAAGGCTTCTGCAGGTATAACTAGATATAAACACGACCGTGATCTGAAACAATGTAAAGATTATAACCGTTCTGACATAAATGTTCTTCTATGTACTTGCCGCTGGGTTATATTGGGTGTTCATTTCAGAGATTATCTGCTCAATCACTAATATTTTTTTTTTTTTTGCATTCGGGCCACATTCCATTTCAACGCCCGTCGGTGGGTGAGCTTTGAGTTTCGCCCACAGTTGTTTCGACGATGACTTACATGCTTTGTGTAGGCTGTCATAACAGTTTATATGGTACTTCTTGCAGCGTCCACAAGATTGGCCGTTTTCGTCGCTGGGGCCCTGGCGAAACGCACTGTAATGGTCATGCCTCTTTGAACGTCTGAGAGATTATTAAACGGCGTTTGACTGCTAGCAGCATGTTCACCTATAACCCGTTGACTACTGCTGATAGACTCATTCTTCCGCCTTCACGGATACTATCAAGGGGACCGCACGAACAAGTAATCAGGATTTGGTTGAAATTTTAGGAGATCAATCTACAACATTAATATACCTTCTGTGTAAAAGGATTTGACTCAATGGCCTTTCGTTTCGGAGAAAAAAAATAAAATATTTTACTTTTATTATTGTAGTATCAGATAAGTCAAATGGGAAGAAAGGTATATGACTTAATAGCGGTAGCGCAGTGGTTAACATCAAATTCTGTGGATTCACTGGTCCTGGTTCGATTCCTGAAGTTTTTTCATTTTTTTCCCATTATTTTTTCCATTTTTCCCCTTTTTTATGTTTTTCGTCATTATTATTATTTGTTTGCACTTTGTACAATAACATTCACATACATAAGCAAAAGGAAACCCGTCTCTGAGGCAACCGTGGAGGCTGTTTCAGTAGCCGTAGAGGAAGCAAAAATGGAAACCTCACAAGGGGCGTGTTGCACGTCGAATGGACTTACCACTGAGTACGGTGTACAAGATGGTACGTAAAGTGCTACGGTACTACCCATACAAAATCCACCTTGTCCAACAACTCGAACCTAACGATCTTCCTCGTAGAGAAACATTCGCATTGGAATTCCTTGCACGGATGGAGGTGGACGAGCATTGGCCATGGAACATTTTGTGGACGGACGAGGCCCATTTTTACCTGAATGGGGATGTCAACACCCATAACTGCAGAATTTGGGCCACCAGTCCCCCTCATGTTCGCCACCAAATGCCATTGCATTCTCCTAAACTTAACGTGTGGTGTGGTATGACAGCAAATGTCATAATTGGACCGTATTTTTTTGAAGAGCAGTCGAGAGATGGACTCATGACATGCACTGTGACTGCTGCTCGCATGGCGTCGATGCTAAGAAGTTTTGTGATACCAGAACTTCAGCAACGTGGTATTTTAGACACAACGATTTTTATGCAGGATGGGCTCCACCTCATAATGGTACATGTGTCAAACAGTTACTTCAGCAACATTTCACAGATGAACGGATTATAGGCCGAAACTTCCCCCTTTCTTGGCCACTCCGGTCACCAGATATCAACCTCTGTGACTTCTGGCTCTGGGGTTACCTCAAAGCCACTGTTTATGGTGATAACGCCAGGAATTTGGCGGAACTGAAAGATGCGATACGCCGAGAGGTGCGCAACATTCCTCCTGATATGCTACGAGCTACAGTTGAGAACGCAGTAATCCGGTGTAACCTGCTTTCAGTAAATGGTGGAGGTCACATTCAACATGTAACTAATTTTAGTAACGATTAAAGACTTGTTAACCTGTGTCTTCGTGTCTAATTTCGTATACGAATACTGGTGGTGACCTTTCCATAGAGCGCCATTCCATGCTGGTGGTGACCTTTTGAACTAATTTTTTTTTTGGTGGGTATGAACTTTCCATGCCCTCTTGTATAATATTACCAAGTATTATAGCTTTTGGTCCAGTAGTTTTTTTATGGCCATGTCAAAATGGAACTTTAATTATAAAGACCTTGTATATTGATTTCCTAAAATTTCAACCAAATCCGTGATTACATGACCGTGCGGTCCCCTTGTAAGTGATAGACTTCTGTGATAATAAATAAAATAAGAAAGTACCAAGATGAGGAAAACCTGTGAAGGAAGGAAAAATCTCTAACCACAAAATCGCACGAAATATGAAATACTGGACACGTTCACGAAGGATTTGTCTTCATTTTACATGCTAGATGGCATGGCTGTAATGTAAGGACGAATTGCTGCGCGTTTTCTCATGCGTGTTCATATTATTCTATCCACCTCCTGTACATACGAGCATGTTGGAACACGCATACATACTAATGAGCTAGTTAAGTCTCTTTCTAGAAGATTAGGTTTACTCTCGCGTCTTCATTACCTTCCTTCCGCGATTCTATTATTATTGTACCATGCGCTGATTCATTCAATGCTTTGCTATGGCATTCAATTTTGGGTTCAACCTCTAACTTCAATCTATCTCGGCTTTACCGAATCCAAAAATGGTTTCTTAGAGTTTTACTAAAACTCCGTAAATCTGAGTCTGTTTCGCACTATTTCTCTTCTCTTGGGGTCTTGACCATTTATCAAATTTATATTTTACAATTAGTAACGTTCATTTATTAGGTAATTAATGGTCATTTAAAGCTCTCGACGCCTTTTTCGATCCGGTATCATTTGGATTTTCATTCCTATCCTACTCGGTCTGCGAACTTCATCCGCCTTCCATTGGCCCGAAGGAATTTTCAACGTTGTTGTATTTTTTATGCTGGCATCAGATGGTGGTCTTTTGTACCTGTCGCTCTCCGTGCTTCCCTGACTCCCGCCTCTTTTAAAAAGAATGTTAAATCATTCCTGTTTGATACTTGTTCTTTTACTAACCCTTGCTAATTTTTTGTTGTTGTTTTTTATAAGGTCTTTTTTTATTATCTTACTTTATTTTTTGTAATCCTAATTTTGGTTTTTGGTTGTTTATGGATCTTTGTCCAGTTCTTATTGGCATGTTTGTTTATTATTATTATTTTTGTTTTTTAATTTTTACTTATACTATGTAGTTCTGTGTTTTTGTACTTTACCTACCGGAGACCTAACTCGTCGGCCTACGGTCATACAGGCTCCGGCTAGATAATTTTTGTGCTTAAATATAAAAATAAATAAAATAAAATAAAAATAAATAAAATAAAAACATATTCAATTATAAAAATAGGATACGGAAGACACAGGTAGATGGTTAAGCGAGTAAGCGAGTAGAAACAGCAAAGTGCATCTGTAAACGTAAGTCGGTTTGCACCAGCTCAAGCTTACCGATATAAAACCCAAAATCTATGATGCTTCTCTGTGATTCTGCATACAGTTAATGATTATTAACTGGTTTAGACAAATATAGGAGGAACAATGAGCACATTTGAGAGATGGACAAGAGGTTTCATGAGATGTTTCACAAATATTGAAATTGAAGCAGTAATCAACAGGTGGTATGAATGGTTCAGGTCAGGTTCGTCGTCAAGTATCCAGTTTTGTAAAAAACAAAGAAAAAAAAACCCCATCAGATTATTGTGTTTAACCAGCGCGAAGTAAACTTTCCTATAGTTGTTCCAGTCTCAATACGCCTTATAAGTGAATGTGGAGAATTGCTTCAGAGTAATAACCTGACAGAGGGTGAGTGAAATCGTGAATAAATTTGGCTAGTTTATTTTTTCGTACAGGCCGTGTGTATTTTTATAGAAGAAGAAAATCGCAATGGCCTCAAGTTTATGTTAATACACTGTATGACAAGTGGTAATGAAGGCGATTAGCTGTACCGAACAAAATATTTCGAGGAAAAGAACATTCACAAATTATTTTCAATTCAATTTAACAACATAAATCTATCTATCCACTATTACTAAAATCCAAATTCTATTTGTTTGTAGGAACACCCCCCCTAATACTGTGTTACTCCACTCCTGGCAACTATAACAGCACGAATTCGTCGTGGCATGGATTCAATTAGCTGTTGGAAGCATTGTTCCGTGATGTTTGTCCATGCGGATGCAACAGTTGCTCCCAGTTTATGTTTATTGGATGGTGATGAATCCATGCCTCGAATAACCCGTTCCAGCTCATCCCAAAGATGTTCGATTGGGTTCAAATCCGAGGACTGTGGTGGCCAGAAAATTAAGTTGAATTCATTATCGTGTTCCTGGAACCAATCCATGACGATACGAGCCTTGTGACACGGAACATTGTCCTGCTGGAAGTATCCTTCCGATGGGGGGAACACAGTAGCCATGAAGGGATGAACGTAGTCGGCAACTATGTTTAGGTAGACCTGACCATTAAGGCGTTGTTCTACAGTGTCAACAGACCAAGAATATGCCGGGAAAACATTTCCCGACCATTACAGAGCCTCCACCAGCCTGAACAGTGGAAACCAGACAGGAGGGGTCCATCGCTTCGTACTGTTGTCTCCAAATTCTGCGTCGGCCATCTACATGGTGAATTAGGAAACAGGATTATTCCGACCAGCAGACCTTCTTCCAGTCGTCGACTGTTCAGTGTTGGTGATCACGGGCAAATTGGAGACGTTTTTTGCGGTTTTGGGTGGAGGTCAAAGATACACGGTCTGACCGTCGGCTGCTGTAGCCATCTTTGCCAATGTACGGCGTGTAGTGCGTTCAGAGATGTTATTCTGTGGCCCACAGTTAGTTGACGAGTCTGACGTTTCTGTTTGCACGAACAAGCATTCCCATCCTACGCTCACCCTTTGGATCAACGAATCGTTTGCGACCACAGGCTTGTCTCTGGCTGGTTGTTTTTTGGTTGTTTAATCATTCCTGGTAAACCCTTGAAATGGTTGTTCGGGAAAAGCCTAGAAGACGTGCGGTTTCGGAAATAATAGTCCACCTCACCGGGCACTAACTATTATCCCGCGCTCGACGTCGCTCAGATCCTTTGTTTTCCCCATGGTGACGGTCAAACCACTCGCAGTTGACAGGTGTGTTCTCGCTTTATATTGGTACCGACTGTTACGTGACCATCTGATAGGTACTAATTGCTATGCCAACGGATTTGCATAGTCATGGGTGTTCCTAATAAACTGTCCACTCTGTGTATTTTTTAAATGATTTAAATATTAATAGTTTTCAATTTCAATTATAAAGTCAGGTAACAATTAATTTCAATAAATTTATAAAATTAAGAGTTTAATTAAACTGCAAATGTTGATCTATTTATGCTTTAGCAATGTTTAAAGTTAACCAAAAACTTGTGCCATTTTCATCACAGTTTCGTGATTAAATAACGAAAAATATTGAAATAGCAAGAACTTAGAATTTTTCTTACTTTCCTTCGAAGGAGGGAAAGCGATTTTAGTGACAGAATAATAATAATAATTTCAAAGATCACATACTTAGCAATTTACTTAAGGATTCTCACATGATCAACATATTATGCAACGACGTTTCCTTTATGATAAAAAAATTCAATAACTTTTTATGGATTCTCTTTGAATAGCATCATAAATGTTGTATCTCATTTATTCCTTACAGATCCAGTCCTATGTCTATATATAATTCTTCTTCAGCGTTATTAACATTAAAACGACGCTATCGATTGTTAGTAGAAAGAGGAAAAGGAGCTCAAGACAACTGCAGGCCATCCAAGAGAAGGCATTTAACATGAAAAACGCATTGCACGAGATTCTGAACAAAGCTAAATGCATTTTAAGAATCAGTGTAATGTTTTAAAAATTCCTGAAAAAAGAACTTTACGTTCTTAAAGTTGATCCATCATGTTCGCTCCACTATGTTCATTTCAAATCTTTTTAAATAGCACTTCACAGAAAGCATTTATTTTCTGTTGAAAACTAAAAAGCTAAAAATAATCTATTATTCGTATTAAATAATTATTCTGCAGTATGTAATAATATTTTCAAATAACTCTGAAGATTATCTTTTTTTATTACTTTATGTCAGTAATGCAATTGCGGACGAACGACATGATATATGATTGCTGGCGCTCATGATACATCGTGGCAGACACGGATGATATATCACTGTGATGCCAAAGGGTCAGAGTAGTGGAAAGGATAGTCGTCTTCTACTCCTAAAAAGCTGCAACAAATAATAAAATAAGAAGGATATATTATTGTCTGATAAGTTATTCATATGCTTACGTATTATTAAATTTTGTCTTATTGTCTCTGCACCGTCGCATTTTTATTATCTAACAAATAAGACAAAACTGAATAAGATTTATTTCGTATATTCTTTTATAAGAGTAAGTGATGTCATTTATTGGAATTGCTTGTCTATGAGATAAAAAAAATAATTTAAACAGCACATCCGCTTTCAAAGTTCTCTATTAATTTTTTTATTCTTAAGCAAATAAATTTTTCATGTCCCCTTAGAATTAAATACCTTTTCTTGCCGTCTCTTTCTTCAAACATTTCGACCGTGTGAAACACATATGGTAGGCTAGAGATTTCATAATACTTCCTACAACATGCGGTGTGTTTTCATTTGCAAATAAATGAAAGAGTCATTACAGTGGACGTAAATCGTGAATAACTAAGCTGAGTCTTGAATGATTTCCTTTTTTCCTTCCGGTTAACGCTCGCTGCTTCGTTTTTCTCCGTCAATTACGCACATACCGTAAGGTTGGGGTTGTTGAATATTTTTAGTGTACAAAAAAAAAGAAACTTACATCGCTTTATATTTTATTTCATTTAATTCTTTACTTTACTGCTTAGATCGTTGGATTCTTGTTTTAAAAACTACATTAAAGATTCAACATTCATTCGTTACAAAAATGTAGGAGAGTTACTCTACAAATTATTAGAAATCTGAATTTAAATGTCAAGTTATGATTTGTCCGTATCTTTATTTTTGTGTGCGCGTGAAGCGGAATGTTTTCATTGTCTTACTTTTTCTTGTGTGTTTGATGTACAGGTCAAATTCAATTGCGAATTAGTTACAAATGTTCACGACAGGTGGCGCTGTACGAAGCGTGACTGAAAATTTCATTCTTTCTTTGCGCCATTTCTGTGCTGCGAAGGGTGCACATTTTGAAACGATTTTGATGTGATTGCAATGGCTGCTTGTAAAGGACAGTTTGTAGCCTATTTCTCGGACTCCGTACTTCTACTACAGCATGCATCGCCATCTGTCGGCAACGTTTGTAACTAAGTTTGAAACTTCGGTATCAGAATTTACGGCATTCGAAATAAACATATCACTTGTTTCATTCTTCTATCGATCTCCGTTTCCGAGATATTTACTCTTAAAATCAGGGTCCTTTGTGAGACACCCTGTAATTTCCTTAATAAAACGAATTAACGCCAAAAATATTAAACAAATAAAATTACTCCGAAATAAATAAAGGTCTAAAAGCGATACGGATACTAATGCGTTTATTGCCGGCGCGTTTCAGTTTACACCTTCTTCACGGGCATTTACAAAAGTAACAAGTGTGAAATACAATGTCATCGAAATATATACACAACAAGAGTGATAGGACCACCAATCAGGGTATAGAAGCTACCGAGTAGTGGTTTACAAAGTCAATGGCTCCCATACCCTGAATTGGTCACAAAAATATATTCAGTTGTGTATATATTTCGATGACATTTTATTTCACACTTGTTACTTCTGTAAATGTCCATGAATATGGTGTAAACTGAAACGCGTCAATAAACGCATTAGTATCCGTATCGCTTTTAGACCTTTATTTATTTCATTGTATTCAGCGATACTAGTCCATGGATCCTTTAAAAAAAATTTACTCTGCTTTTGCTTCTACTTTGTTCCGTTTTTTGCTTTCCGCTCAATACGATTTTCATTGAATCAACTATGTTGTGATGGAACGTACCATGTTACAATGGAGACTTTATAATATGCTTTCTGCAAAGTGCGGTGCGTTTTCATTTGCAAAGATGGAAAAGTCATCATGATGAACGTAAATTGTAGAGAAGTCTGTAATGTGCCCCCCCCCCATTTTGATTTTTTTTTCTACTAATAAATTATAAGCTATCTTAATACCATCTACTACATTTTGTGGTATTATTTTGGTATGAAATACCATTTTTGAAATGAATAAAATGCTCAAAATTTTTGAAAAATCATGGTTTATTGTTCAGTCCAAACGGATTAGGTATTAGAGACTTTTTGCAACCTCAAACGATATGCGAAATACGAAAGGCGAAATGCAAAAGTTGACATTTCGTCTTTCTCCTTTCGTATTTCGTTTTGAGAGTTTTTGCACCCGCGAAATAAGAAATGCGAAAAGAGAAATGCGAAAAAGAGAAAATCCAGACTTTCGATACTGCCAACATCAGGTTTTACTTCTACACTGCTCAGCTCACTCTGATATCTGATTCTCAGCATCATGGCAGCAAGAAGTAAGTACTATTAAAAATTAAAGCTATAACTTATGGTGGGATTTAACATTGTGTTAAACAACTGCGAAGCAGTTTCCCGTCGGACGCCATGTTGGTTAACGTGAGGAACTTGCTGTCAGAGCGTGGAGGTTGGGCGCAGCACGCATGCGCGACGACACATTTGGTTACCAAAGGTGGCAACGAAATTTTTTAGAATTTTCGTATTTCGTTCGACCAAAGCTGGCATGACCAAACGGTACATGGCAGTCACATGACCAAAATGCCAACTATCGCATTTCACCTTTCGTATTTCGCATATCGTTTGAGGTTGCAAAAAGTCTCTATTAACCTCTTCACGACCAGTGACGAACATGCGTTCGTCAAGCTAGACCCTCCGTTCAATACCATGACGAACATGTGTTCGTCATTTTCAGCTACTAATTCTATTAACCAAATGAAAACGTGGTTTTTCAGGAATGAAAAGATAAAATCGTGGTTTATTCTTTTATGGGTCCATTTTCCTGTCGATAGATGGAACCATTGCGTTTATTTTTTGATTGCTTATTTCAACAACGTTGTACATCGTATTTGCACCGTTTTTACATTGTTTTTGCTCCAATGGATGATTATGATTATGGATGATTGGGATTACAAGTTAAAAATGGATGATTATGATTATGTCGATGCAAGTAGTGATGCCGAAGATCCTGATTTTGAAATAAATACTGATTCTGGAATAGGAATATTCATACAAAATTGGTTTGGCAGATAGTACATAAAATCTGGTCCTGGGAGTATCCTTCATTAATTTAAGCTGGTCGTGAAGAGGTTAAGTAGGATGACCAGATTTTTTTATCTAACCGGGTACTCTATTTTGAGGTGAACCGGAAGTCAGGTGAACACGTTCATCGCGGAAGTGGGTACGAAGAAGTTCCCTTACTGGGCGACCTACTTGCGGTGTTGCACCCATAGAGAAAGGAAGTAAACCCTCTAGAGTGTGGATCACGTGACTTTGACCGTGGAATCCAGGCGCCATATTGGTGTAGTATAAGACGACTCATGAATCAAATAAACTACCTTGTATATACGACTTTGTGGAGTTGTCTTGTTTTAGCGAGTGCAGAAAAAGATTTAAAAAATTTAGATTAAATAATATGCATTTTTAAAAAGAAAAAAAATAATTTTTGGTGCCTCTCATTTAAATAGGAATTCAGAAAATAATAAAAGAAATTCAAATTATTTTTAAGCTTGCGTTTATTTTTCTATTAAGCTCATGCTCACAAGTTAAATTTAAGATTGCGTTTATTTTTTTTAATCCATATGCTTTTATTTTTTTTTAAACTATAAAATCTTGGCTTTCCTCCTACTCCAACATGGACGCGTGGATACTTCCGGTTCCACGCTTCGTTCAATGTGAAAGTCACGTGATCCACACTCTAGAGTTTTTACTTCCTTTCTCTATGGTTGCACCATCTTGCATGAAGACTGTTATCTGTAAACATCCGGGTTCCTGCAATGCTCTGCAGATTGGTTGATCACAGACGCATTGCGCTTTTGCATACGGCGCTACTTTTTTCCCTGGTGGCATCCGTATGCACTAATAAATTTTCCGTTGGAATTCTCTTCCCCATGCTCTGCATAGCCTATACACAAAGTTTCATCACTATCCGTGCAATAATGCGGTCTACCACCCGCACAGAAATGGGGAAATTTAATTATAGCCATCTGGTACATACATTAGTAACGGATATGACCTCCTCTATTTTTAAGCAGCATTTAAAAATCAGCGCCTGAATAAGCTTCTCCATAGTCGTACGGAGACGATTTTTGCATATAGCCCACAAATTCTCAATGGGATTGGTCCGGAGAATTTCCTGACCAAGCAAGTACCTGCATTTGTTACTCTGTCATAAATTTCTTCACCACTTTCGATGAGTGTCAGGGGCTAGGTCCTGCTGCAATATTCCAGTACCGTCAGGATATTTCTTTTCCAGCTCTGGGACAACTCTCCTTCGTAGAATCTCAGTATGTTGTGGCGAGCGCATCATTCCTTCTATTGGCTGCAGGCTTCAGACACAATCATTCATTCAAAAGCTGTAATGTCTTGAAAAAAAGTCTCTGAACACATGCTTTGTTTCAATTAATTTGCACAAGGGCGTAATACTATTTCTGCTATAAAAAGAAACTAAAAATTAACAAATCAAAATCATTAATCAAAAATCAAACAACAATACTGTGGAATGGAACAATCAAAAAGGGAAAACTTCTGATCCACAAGAATAAAATTGAAATACCAGATACGTATTTCGAATACCAGATACCCATCTTCAGCGGAAAGACAAAAGTGAAAAGAAAAAAGAAAGAAGAAAATAAAACCTTAATGCTAGAGTATACAGGGTGATTCAGAAAGGTAGGTCAAGAATGAAATACCACGTGCAGTTTGCAGCGGGGAACAATATTTTCCCTATAAACATGGGTCCGAAATGCATCCTTACAGAGATAATGCAACTTATACGAGATAGGAATGCATTACAGTAGGTGTTCAAAATGCCGACCCTGAGCCTCGATGCAGGTGTTTAGTCTGCGGACGAGATTCTCGCGAACTCTGGTGAAGATGTCCGGAGAATCACGGACTTCTCCACACGCTGTTGGTAAATCCTTTCCGCTTCAGTAGCATTACCCTGTGCCTCGCCGTAGACGAGATGCATGTCCGCCAGCTCCGCATTAGTCAAGCGATCCATTGTGCGACAATGGAGTTACATGTTTCGTTTCCTCTCTTTTATAGGAGAAAACACGAACAATTTATATGTTTAGATCCTAATTTACATGGACCCTACCATTGCCGTCCGGGTAACGCACATCTATTCCTTCCTCGTACAAGTTGCATTATCTCTGTAAGGATGCATTTCCGGACCCATGTTTATAGGAAAAATATTGTTCCCCGCTACAACCGGTACATGGTATTTCATTCTTGACCTACTTTTCTGTATATAGAGTAGGGGGGATTGCCAAAAATATCTCCTATAGGGAGAAATATCAAAACATAAACATCTTTAGAGGGCATCGAGACCCATGGCTGCCATGGCTCTGAACTTATCCCATTGTTATACAATACATCCAAACACGCAACAACTCGTTACCATTGTTATACAATAACAAGTCGGGCAAAAACGGCGCACTTCGATGAGTAGCAGTATAGGATTGCCTTCCTCTTGCCCTCAAAAGATGGCAGCTGTACCCATCATTCAATGCGAAGATATTTTCCCCTATTGGTTAAGCGAAAGGGATAATTACGACTCATGGACTAAAATAAGGGCCAATGAAATAAAAAGAATCCCAAGGGAAAATCTCTTGCCAATAGGGCGAGGGAAAGCAAACTAAAACCTAAAGTTAGATAACAAAGATAATGAAATGAAATAAAATAAAATAAAACACAAGAAAAATATACAATGAAGAGCCAAAACATTATGACCATCACCATATTGGTGAAAGAACTCGACTGGATCACGTGGAGGGCACGTAATTAAGCGGTAATGGTATTTAACTGCTGCTGGAGAAGGTAAGGAATCAGTCTTGCACAATTTTGCGAGTGACGGGAAAGGTTGCTGATCTAAGCTAATTTGATAGAGGGCAGATTGTAATGGCCCGAAGACTCGGAACGAGTATCTCCGAAACTGCACGACTGGTAGGTTGTTCAGATCTGCCGTTGTAAGTATTTATGCAAAGTGGATAAATAACGGTGAAACCAACAGTAGATGCCAAGGTGTTGGACGCCCACGCGTCATCAAAGAAAAAGGACGTCGGAAACTGTAAACCATTTGGTAAAGCAAGATCGGCATCAGAAATTGGCTCAGCTGACAGCCCAATACAATGCAGATCCAAGTGCAAGTTGTTTCGGAACACACAGTTCAGCGGACACTGTTGGATATGGGCCTGCGCAGCAGACGTCCCACTCGTGTGCCTCTGTTGACCAAGCGCCATTGTCAACTATGCCTACAGTGGGCCCGGGAACATCGAGAGTGGATCGTGGATAAGTGGAAGAGAGTTGCCTGGTCGGATGAATCACGATTTCTTATTCATCACGTCCATGGTCGCTGACTTCCAGACGAACAGTTGCAACCCCCCCCCCCTCCTGTACAGCAGGCCATACACGGGCTGGTGGTGGCGGTATTATGCTTTGGGGGACGTTCCTATGGGCGGCTCTGGGATCTGTAGTTGTGATAGAACGGACCATGAAAGCTGCGGACTATCTGAACATCATTGCGGACCAATTGCACCCTTACATGGCGTCTGTCTTTCCAACTGAAAATAGAATCTTCCAGCAAGACAACGCCTCATGTCACAAGGCTCGAATTGTGTTGGAGTGGTTCGAGGAGCATAAGGACGAATTCCAATTAATGTCCTGACCACCTAACTCGCCGGTTCTTAATCCGATAGGGGATATTTGGGATGTCAAGGAACGGCACTCAGAGCTCAAAAATCACCATGTCGGAATATCTCGACTTTGCGTGACTGCTGCTTAGACATTTGGTACAACCTGTCTCCACTCATCTACGAAGAACTTCTGGCGTCATGCCAAGGCGAGTTGCAGCTGTTTTGCAGGCCAAAGTTGCGCAACGCGTTATTGAATATGTGGTCATAATATTTTGGCTCTTCAGTGTATAACTTAAGCTATAATAAACAAAAATAAATAAAATAAAGGTGGTGATAACGGGAGTGATTCTAACAACAAGAAATTAATCTTCCGAGGAAGATATAGGAAAGTAGCGGAAGCCCTGAGTTCATCTATTTTTACCCCTTCATCTGCACTTTTTGCCCCCCCCCCCCCAATTTTTTTTATCAAAAGATTGATTTTCTCGAATTTAGTATTTAAAAAGTATAAAAACCCTATCTTCTTTCCTTTCTCATCATTTTCTATCGAATGATAATATCACACGCTATAAATTATCATAGTTGTAAAGACCAAGTGACTAAAAACCCCACAACTCCGACCCCATTGGGACAATTTGGCCTAAACTTCATAGGAATGTAGATTTTGCCTAGAAGAATATGCATATCGAATTTCACTCCTTTACATACCTAAATACTACGATCACTACATAGATTACTTAGTCCCCTCTAACTCCCACCCCCCATAATTCTGACCCCAGTGGGCCAATCAAAACCAAACTAAATAGTGAAGGTACTCAAGCCCACAGTAAGTTACAATCCGAATTTCAATCTTTTGCCTCATTTTGCCATTACAAGTTTGCGCAATTTCATTCAGTGTTGTATTATGATATACAAATGAGGATTTTGGCTTTTTAATTGTTTCACTGTACTTATTCTTTCAGCAGAAGATTTCTAACGTATGTCTATTTTTCCTGAATATGCACGCTCTTATTTAATATAAACGGAATCGACCCTAGAATAATCAAGCAAAAAATACTCGCTTGCAGTTTGAAAAAAAATAAAAAACATCAATAGATATTTTCAAACAGCATCTTTCATGATGAACTCTTCCTTTAATTCAGACTTCTTACCTATGTGAAATGAATTTTAAAGTAATTAAAGATTCGCGTTTCTTGAAAAATATTCTATAAAGTTTTGTAATTGAAAATGGAGGAAAATTCACCAATCGATGAGATAAAGCTGATATAAGAGGTTAAGCTCCCGTCCTAAACACACGGTCCATTATTCTGTTCTGTCAAAAAAATATTTTTCTTTGCTCTATTCAGAAATTATATCCGGAGTTTGTGTTATTGAGGGTATTTAATCTGAAACTGAAGCCAGAAAAATTCTATGGTTCACCAGTTAACAAGAAAGGAAGGAAAGAAACCACTATCCCACATAAATGAATTTTTAAAAATAAATACTCATTTATACATTTCGGAGCTCTGTTTCCTTCATCAGTGAAAAAAACAACAAATGAAAATAGATAGTGGCCTTGGTATTAGTTACTATTTATTTATTTTTTTTTTGGTTAACCGCTGGTATATATACATATAGTTAATTATTATTTTCACTTGTTATTTCTCACTGATGAAGGAAACAGAGCTCCGAAATGTATAAATAAGTTCTTATTTTATAAAATTCATTTATGTGGAATAGTTGTTTCTTTCCTTCCTTTCTTGTTAACCTAGTGTCCACAGTTTTGGCTGTTTACATATTTTATTACGAATCACCAGTTTTTAAAGAAATAAGATTTTATATTAAAAATCAATAGTAACACTAACAATTTTTTTTATTTTATTTATTTTAACTTATTAAACAGGGTTCTCCCCAGGCCCTTTTGAACGGGCGCGCCGCCCGGCTGATTTTGGTGACCGCCCGGCTGAATACACGAAAAACTGCACAACATTGCATAATATTTCATTTGTATTTAATTTTTCTCCGCCCGGTTATTTTATCTTACCACCCACCTGATAAAATTTTCTGGGGAGAACACTGTTAAATATTAATTACAATGTTCATTAAGGGTACAAATACTCGTTTTATGGACATTAAATAGGAAAAAAAATGAAAATTCGCGGCAGTACTCAATGGATCGTTTTTTTCATCTTATATTCTTCTCTCGAAGAAGCGCCCTGCAGTAATCTGTTAACATTTTCTCGTTCCATTTTCAACTATATCTCCTCTCCATTTCAGAAATATTTTTATGAGACTTTTCACCGTGTTGATCAGATACAGCACCAAGGGCTTGGAGGGAAGAAATCCAGCTGGGAATGCAGGGAGTGGGGTTTTAAGAGAAATATTGAATCCCAAGCTTTGCCACGTGTTCAGCAACTCTTCCACAATTCCGCAGTAGTTGGACGTTCGTTTGTTGCCTAAAAATTTTTTCCATACATCCCCAAATTCCACGCTCTTCTTTCTGTTCTATTTAGTCTGCAAGGAGAGTGTGAATTTGAGGGTCTACAAAAAATTCCATCTTTTACTTTTGCGTCCATCAATTGAGGGAATTTTTACGCAGAACCTGCTCCTTTCTAGTCCATTGCTTTCAAAAATCCAAGATTTGGTTGAAAATTCAAGATAAATGATATATGCTTGGATTTTCAAAAATAAATAAATAAATAAATAAATAAATAAATAAACTTCTTGACAATAAAATGAGTTTTGCCGGAAAAACTGAGGATGATAGAAATTTTTGGGCTTCAGATTTGGCACACATAAAAACATAAAGAAAAACCAAATTAATTTTAGATGGGAAGAGAATGATGCAGAACAGTGATATCTGCAAATTCTTGATTACTTTGTTTTAATGATCAAATGTATATAGGCAATTTCTCATCCGAAATTTCAACTTGGGAATGCTCTAAAATACGAAAATGTGTTTGATCGTCAAGATGTTTTGAGTGGAAATTTCACAAGTCTAAAGGTTTTTAGAGGTCTGCATAACAACTGTTTAATAGAGTGTGTTGTTTAGATTAATTGCCGTTTTTGGCGTCAGAGATATTTATTTATTTCTGACAGTTCTGAAAAACAGATGTCGAGACATCAGTTATCGTATAATAATTTGGAGTATTACACAAATATTTTATTGACTACAAAATTTGAAAGCATTCGATATCCGCAGTTCTTCTAACCTAACACATTTTGGATGATATTTTCCATATCAAATGTGAAATAAAGTAAAATCCGGGGCTTCGGGGGAGGGAATAACCCGCCATGTTTAATGGGTCGCAATTAGATTGTTTCATCCATTTAGTGATTATAAAAAAAATTGAAAACGCAGATTCTTTTAAAAACGCAAAAACTGAAAATACTATTTCATGCTCTAAAAACGGCTACGTGTTCGTACAAACGATTTTGTCGATGTTGTTGATTTCAACGAATTTATTATAGTTGTGAGTCAGTCGAATAAGAGCAAATATCATAGTGTCCATCGATTTCAAAAACGTATAAAAATAATCGTATGTTGACTCAGGGATTCGCATAAAGCTGCATTGGAACATCTCATAGGAAAAGAAGTGAGTGAGAAAAAGATCTGCGTGTTTCACCGTGGTCATAAGCTTTAAGTTCTTATACAAAAAAAGAAAGAATCCCTCTTCGCCGAGTTGGATTTCTGGGAATTCTTATATCTGGGATATAAGCTTTGGATATAAATTTTGGTACATTCTTAAATCTCCTAAATCCATAAAAAATTATTTTGACACATAAGAAGCGTTCAGAGCCCATGAAACACCTGATATCGTCTAGAATAAACACTTTAGGAGAGATGGGAGCTATTTAAAAAAAATGAAGTAGATTATTATAAGAATAACTCAAGAATGGTCTAAGAGGGTTTTATCCTACGCCATATCTCAGATGTTTAAATTTTTGATGAAAATAAGAAAGAAATTCCCACAGCATGGATTCGAACTAGGAACCTTCAGCTAACAAGGGGACCGCACGAACATGTAATCACGGATTTGGTTGAAATTTTAGAAGGTCAGTCTACAACATTAATATACTTCTGTGTAAAAGGATTTGACTCAATGGCCTTTCGTTTCAGAGAAAAAAGATAAAATATTTTACACAAATCAAAAAAGAAATTTTACACTTATTATTGTAGTGCCAGATAAGCCAAATGGGAAAAAGAAATATAACTTAATAGCGGTAGCGTAGTGGTTAACATCAGGTTTAGTAAAATTACTGTCCTGGGTTTGATTCCTGTAGTATTGAAATTTTTTTTCATTTTTTTCCCATTTTTTTTTCGCCATTATTATTTGTTTGCACTTTCTGTAATAATATTCATATACATAAGCAACGTCACAGGTCCAAAATGACTTCGGAATTTCTCGATTTTAAGCATAATAGGATATTTAAAGTCCGGGAATTATGCATGAAGAACTGCGCAGAAATAAGAATTACGCATTTCAAACAATTCAGCCAATAGTTTCAATGAATATCAAGCGCGTTGTGAATCCTTCAGTATTTATTTCATCCAACATCTAATGATAAAATATCTCTTCGAAATACTATAAATTGGATCCTCAAATCGACGGATAGCATGCTTTACGTTAATGAGTAAAAATTATTTATATCTCATTGTATCTCATGAAAATTCCTATTCATGCATGGTCAACTGAGGGATGCATTCCACGTGTACTATTTTATAATATTTCAAATTTACCATGGACTTAAAACCGATATTCAACTTAAATCTTTTAAGTGGCACCAAATTTGCTATATCATTCTTATCTTACATCAGAAATATTTCACAACTGATTTTTAGAATTTCATTTCAGTAATAATCGCTTATATTATACGCATTAAATCGCTTTACTCCGAGCAAAGAAGAAAATATTCCGGGGGGAACTATAATCAAACCTTGCCCTATTGAAAAGAAAATTGACTTTGAAGTTGATATCGATTCAATTTAGCTAAAATGCAAAAAAAAAAAAATGAAAACATTAGAATATAAGCAATTATTAAATCTATCTCGGCAAGCAATTAACCCAATGAGAGAGGAAACTCTAGTATTTTATTAAGTAGTGAAAAAGTGGAACTACTTATTGGTTTTACCATATCTGCCTGTCCGATGTCGGTCTGTCTGTCTGTTTTTCTCTGTTTGTCCATTATGTCCCTTCATATTTTCTATATTTTTTAACGTTGAAGGTTGAAATTTAGTTTACCATGGAATTTAGTTTACCATGGTTATTCAGCACTACTTCACAATTTTGTTTGGTTTCAGTTGGCCCACTAGGGTCGGAGTAACGGAGGGTGGACATTAGAAGGGTACATCTTGTCTACAGGGGTCCCACAAATAAGTACCTTTTGTTCCGTGATTTTTAACGGAAACGGAGATCGATAGAAAAATGAAACAAGTGGTATGTTTATTACGAAAGCCGTAAATAATATGATACGGAAGTTTCAAATTTAGTTACAAATTAGTTACAAATGTTGCCGACAGGTGGCGATGTATGCTGTAGTCGCCGTATGGAGTCCGAAAAATAGGCTATAAACTGTCCTTTGCAAGCAGCCATTGCAATCACATCACAATCAATTCAAAATGTGCATCTTTCGAGCACAGAGGCAAACGAAGAATTTAATTTTTAGTATGCTATATACAGAGCCACCTGTCGGCAAACCTGTTTAGGCCAAACCAGACCTGTGCACAGACCAGGGGATAGAAAGACCATGGCCAAACTGTCCCAAACAGGGTGTTCATAAAATGAGGGATAATAAGTACCTTGCGTGATCCTTTGTATGATGACAAACTTAAAGTTCCTTATGCAAAATGTTCAAAACTCAAATTTTAAGGGTCTAAACATCACGCGAAGTTTTCTAAAAGCTGGCGAAAAACATCATTTAATCTGAACCGTTTTCTCGTGGCATAGCGCAGTTCATTTTGTGAAGTGTTGGTGCAGAAAGTTCATAAATGACGTAACGGCACCATTCTAAATTTTGAGTTTTAGACATTTTCAATAAGGAACTTTTTGCTTAGATTGATGTATGGAATCACACTATGTAATTATTATCCCTCATTTTATGAACACCCTGTATAGCATGTGATATGTCATTCGACCGGAAATAATAAGAAATGAAAAAAGGTAGAGCTAATTTCCATTTTCTAAAGGGTCCATTCGAGAAAATCAATTTTTGATTTTAAAAAATGGGGATTTAAAAGTGCGGATAGAAAGTGTGAATAAATGATGAACTCAGGGCTTCCACTATATTCATTAGAGCAAAAAGTAAAAAAATACAATTTAAAAAAACGGTAAAGTGTGGTGGCGCGTTTAATATTAAATCTTAAAAAGAAAAATACTACATAATAAAATAAACTATCACCACACTTACCTTTTTTTTTAATTATATATTTTACTTTTCATTGCACTTTTTAAGATGGTTTAAAAGTTATATATAATATAACGAGTGGCTATCCTATCACACAATACAGAGTGATGGGTCATTCCAAATCAGATCACCCAGGAAAAAAAAAAGAAATGTCATACACCGGTTGTTAGACATAGCAAACAATATCAATAACCTAAAAGAACCAGTGGGTTGCATTTTTGTATCTGTTGACTCTGGTTGGTTACAGTGAATAGCTTAGTGGTATAATGGGCACTTAGGTTAGGACCTGATTGGTTGCGTAAGTGGTTGTTATAGACAGGTTTTTAGTAAGGGTTTAGATATCCATGTCCATAGGGGATCGAAAATGCCGGTCGCTGGTCGCAGGTGGTCATTACGCTAAGATTTCCCATGTGACTTTCTGCGGGACCAAGCAAAACTGGTCGTTAAGCCCAGGTGGTCATTAGCACAGGTTTTACTGTAATTCATTTGTAATGACTATAATGCGGCGATTGCACACGTTACCCATGCCATTTTGTAAAAAAAAATTAAATAAATAAAATAAACAAACAAATAAATAAAAAAAGCAAATATTACGTACTTTCTCTTATTGACCGTGTCGAGCTAAAGCTAGGGGTAGCTGGCAGCACATGTTCTGTTGGACTTCCGGTTCTGTTGCATCCATGTGCGGCAATAGAAATTTAAATTGAATAGTAGTGGTTTTGTGCACCCATCAGCGACGGAAATATTTCAGTTCATTAATGGCTCTACGTCAAAACGAGCAATGTAATGGCAGGCCATGCTTTTACATCATTTTTAGACAGGAGCGCTTCTACATCTTTATTAATCTGAACGGGTAATACCTCTCCAGATTTTTAAAGTAGCTGCTAGAATTCTGGTCATCATGGTGACTGCGAAATAAACAACATCGGCAGGCAACAGCTAGAAAATCTAATCTTCCCTCATGCCATTGCATGCGACCGAGTGCTTTTCGGAAGTGGCGCGGGCCAGTCACGTGATAACGATATTTACTTTTCGACACGATCAATACACATTGCATATTATTTTATGTGAAATTCTGAAGAGTGGGAAAATATACACCAAAGTATACACGTATCAGCATTAAGTTTTTAATCGCTAAAAATATAAAAAAATATAATAAGCTAACCTTCAAAATCTATGGATACTTGTATAGAGATAGAAGGAACTAAACCACTTGTCCACAAAACGAAACTTTATATATCATAGATGTATACATTTTGGCTATTAAGTAGCCATCTATAGTATATAAAGTTTCGTTTTGTGGACAAGTGCTTTCGTTCCTTCCATCTCTGTTAAGTTTTTAGCCTCATTTCAAGTGTACGAAAATATACGCTGCATCCGAAAGCATATACTGCACGAAAATATTCCGACATTAACTAGGAATTTGAAATTTAATCGTACGGTTATCACAAGTTACACCGTTGTAAACAAAAGAGCTTATTACTGTTAAGTTTACGTTCATTTTCTGGTATCTGTTTAGACGTTTTGAAATCCTTTTCTTAGGAGAGTCGGCAATCGCGAAGGCACACTTCCCAAAAATTTTAGGTATAATAATTAAAAAATAGATAGCACATTATTATTTGAGAGGAAGAACTTTTAATACTGTTTTTTAATTTTTTTATTCTTTTTTTTTCCAAGAAAACAACACTTTCTTTACAATTTCTTTACAATTTAGAAAATAAATAAAAAATACAGACTTAAAGAATTTGTTGCTTAATAAAGAAACATTATTGAAGTTTCTTTCTAGGATGACTTAGTGAATCTTTAAATGTGTATCATTTGTTGCACGAGACAGTATGCATTCGTTCATTCACGCTAGTCGTCAGTGATTCCTGATGATTCGCATCTTAATCTTACAAAACGTCTTTAATATATTCTCAAAGGAAGAAATCCTTGGAAGTCATATCATTTTGTTTCAATAAATCAGCATACACATGATGCCTTTCAAGAGAGTCAGTCGTTTTTAATTACTCGTTTACATAAAAGAAATTAAACTCCGAAACAAATAAACTTGAAAAAATATGCCAAACTGTGAAGAGTAACTTTAAAGAGAAGGTAGACACACAATGCTTTTAATAAAAGTGTATTATGCAACAGAATCGTTATAAAAATACTTGCAAAAATTTCCAGTTTATTCATATTTATTTTTCTTTTCGGATTTATTTATAAATATTCGTTCAAAGATTCTATCATTTTAGACGATCATACAAAACACTCACATAGCATTGTCAGTACGTTCGGTTTTTTTTTTCGTCTTAGATTTTTTTTTATTTTTTATTTTTTTTTTTAATTTTTTTTTTAATATCTGTCCGATATCATCGTATTAATAAAAAAAATTGACCATTAAGTCTACTTCATGTTAATATCCATGGTCTATGATATCATCATTCAGTATAAAAAGATTAATAACTATAGAAAAAGAGGTGGAGAAGGGGGCCAAAAAGGAAAAAATGTTCCCGTCAGGTCGGCCCCATCTCGAAACCTCAAAAAGAAAGCCGAGAACGGTAAAGAAATAGAACCAAGGACAAAAAATAACATTAAAATTAATTAATAGAAAAAACTGTTTATTTGGCCAGGGGACAGTCCTTTTATCCAGCCTTTGAGTCTAGATCGAAATTGAGAAATAGAAGTTGATAAAGCAATTGTTGAGGGAAGAGCTCTCCATAAACGCTAGCCTGTATAGTCAGGTAATTTCCTACAGTATTCTTTTGTTACCAGAGGTATTCTATTTAAATGTTTATATCTTGTTTCATACTGGAATACTGGGTATTTAATTGAACGATGGTAAATCAAAGATTTAGTGAGTGAATTTTTAGATTTATATAGATAAATCAGTAATTGATTCATATATAGTTCAAAGATTGATAGAATATTATGTTTTTTCATTTCAATTAGAAGAAGTTTAGTTGAAGAAACATGAAAAATCATTTTCAGTACTCTAAACTGTAGTCTTTGAATTGACATTATGTCCGTGACATTTCCCCGTCCCCAAAAAATTATTCCATAACAATAATTATTCCAGATGTGAAGCTAATTTGAACGACGAAAAAAGCATTATATATTTATTGATACAGAAAAGGCCAAACAAGTTTGGAACTCATCTGTGAACTGTTAGTTACGTAGTTTCTTCTCCTAAGCAGAAGCAGCCAGCGGCGTCGTTGCCCAGTCACCGTCGTCAAACGAATTAGCCAAGAGGAGGAAATACTCTGCGAATGGCTGTCGTCGTCGATCCTTATTTGTAATGGCTTCAACTAAGGCTCACGATGAGTTTTATTACCCGTCGTTTCAACAACACTTATACGTGGTTAATCTTTATCGTGATCCACGAGTTATAAACCACTCACCACCGTCATTGTCTTTACGCTTTTTTTGCAGGGTTTGCAGTAATCTTAATGTGCCAAAACATGAAATGGATTTATTTCAATACATACGCTTTTCTTGAGATGTATAAAAATGTGGCGATTCTCTTTTATTTCTTTAATTTATCACAATAATAAATATAATATTCTCCAACCATTAGGGCATCTGAGAATTTAATATATCGTTAATCCTGTGTAATATTAGAAAAATCATGGATATTCTTTATTAATTCTTTAGCCATAAAATTCTTCTGTTTTCAATTTGAAATTTAATTTTGTAAATTAAAAACATGTCAAATGTTAAAAGTCAATACAAATCGGATAGATAAACATTGAAACGATCGATAAAATTATAAAATTTATTAAATTTTGCTTTTCAAACAGCATTTATAAAAGTAAAGCGTAATTTACATATTTTAATAAATTTAATAAATTCATCTATGTTGATTTTTACAAACAGAGTAAATGTTAAAAAACGCATTTATAAAGTTTTTATTTATATGCATATGTTAATGCTAGGCAAGCGTATATGCACGTAAATTAACATGAGCAATTGCATACGCAGATGGTAATTTCGTGACCCCCTTTCCCTGTGGAAACACCATTTATAAAAATATTTGTTCAGAAGCATGGCCTCTAACCTTGTTATGTCACCTTTATATTCAAACTACTCGAAATCAGCTTTATTTATTTCGGTCGAAAATTTCATTGCATTCGAAAATCGAAGTTTGCGTTTGACGAGATGAATGCATAGGTTTATTAACCTATTCTATTGAATATATGCCAATGAGATGGAGGTGATCTGCTTATTTTATACCATTTATGTATAAGATCTCAGGACAATTATGAAAATGCTCTCAGATTAAAAGGCCTAATTCTGCATGGGATTTTGAGCTTTGGTTTGGTTTGGTTGGTATTAACGTCCTTTTCAACTGCCATGGTCATTTCAGGACGGCGTTATAGGGGCCGCAAATTTTGCCTCGCAAGGGTTCTTTAACGTGCAGCCTGCAAACGACTACACGGGACCAACGGCTTTACTTCCCTTCCGAAGTAAGTGTATGATCTCAGGATTTCCCCCCTGAAAAATCCTCGTCGTCCTCGGCCGGGGTCGAACCCGCGTCCTCGGGCATCAGAGGCGATCACGCAACCCCTGAGCCACCGAGGCCGATGGGATTTTGAGGTGGTTGATCGTGAAAACGCTTATACAGACGCATCCGGAAAGTAAGGTTACAACCCCTGTTGGCGGACAAGTAATATTTTAGTGCGTAAGTTGGCTATACTGACTTTACCTGTTAGACTTCCACCTCCCTCCCGCTGCTGCTTCTTATTGCTACGTGGAGTCTAGTTCGATAACACGTGTTTACAATGGCTGTGCCGATTCAGAATCCTGCCAAATGTAAAGTACGCTCTGTATACGTTTTTTCCCAAGCACAAGGTAATCGCCCAGCGGATATCCACAAAACATTTGTCCCGTTTATGGAAATATTATGAGTCGACAACAAGTAACAAAGTGGTGTCGTGAATTCTCTGGAGGTAGGACCGATGTTCATAAAGAACACCGGAGCAGTAGGGCATCTGTGGTGTCTGATGAATTTCTGCACTTGTTTCTTAACCTGAAGAAACACCTTCTGGACAACGCTTCCACGACGATGAAGAGATCAAGCACGAGGTTGGAATGTGGTTCCCGCAGCAGGCGGGAAAGGAATTCTATGACTGTGGAGATACAGAAGTTAGTATCTATAAGGGTCGTACAAATGAAAACGAAAATTATTTATTTTATCCAAATGCGTTAAGGCATTTATCCCATTGTGTAACAACACGTGTAATTCCTTTATGGAAGAAGTCTTTCGGTTGCATGTGGAACTATTCCAAAACCTCTTCCTTCACTTCATCCTCCGACTGAAATCTGCGGCCTTTCAGATGTTTCTGGAGATCCCCAAAAACACGTGAAAGTCACATGGGGATAAATCAGGGCTATAAGGTAGATGCTGCATTGCTTACCAGTTGAACTTTTTGAGGAGGTCTACCGTTGCTTTCGAGGTGTGAGGACGCGCGTTATCGTGGAGAAGAAGCGCTCCTTCTGTAAGAAGTCCAAGACGCTTGCATTTGATGCCGCGTGTAGTGCCTTTAATGTTTCCCCATATCGTGCTGCGTTAACTGTGGTGCCTTTTTCAAGAAAGTCCAGTAAAATCAGGCCTTTGCGATCAAAAAACACGGTCAACATCACCTTCCCCGTGCTGTTTGCGATTGCTTTTAATTTTTTCGGGGGGGGGGGGGGGGCCCAACCCGTAATGCTTCCATGGACGACTTTGACGTTTGCTTTCGGGCTGGAAATGAAGGCACCAAGTTTCATCCCCTGTAACGATTCTGTCGAGAAAACTCTTTCCTCCCTGTTCATAGCGAGTCAAATATTGCAGGGACATGGCCATTCGAACTCCAAGTTGTTCTGATGTCAAATGATGCGGGACCCATTGTGAACAGATTTTTCTGTAGAGCAGATGGTTCCTGATAATGGAGTGAACAGTTCCACGACTAAGGCCAGTTTTAGCAATCACGATATCGATTGTCACTCTTCTGTTTTCCTTTAAGACAGCGTCAATTTTGGCTTTGGAATCATCCGTGATGGCGCGGTTTGCTTGTCCAGGTCGTTGATCATCTTGCAATGATGACCGTCTCTCCGAAAACCTCTTGCTCCATGCCCAAGACGTTTTGCATACGAATATGAATTTCAGAAAGTGAAACTCTTTCACATGTCAAAAAACGAATTACTGCTCTCTGTTCCTGTATCGTTAACTCCATTTTGTTGTTTGGACGAAGTCGATCACTCGCAGAGCTTCGAAGCGCGAGCTATCGTTCTTTCTCACGTGATGCAACACTTGCAACCTACTGTTCAATTTGCACGTGGGGTTTCGCAATTGTTAAAAACAAAAATTTACGATCCTACACGTCGTCTTCCCCCCCTCCCCCCACTCAAATTTTCGTTTTCATTTGTACGACCCTTATATATTTAACAAGTGTTTGGACAATGGCGGCAATTACGTTGGGGGAGGCCGTGGCCTGGTCGGCTTTCACTGAGCACAACTTCTGTGAAGTTAAGCTACATCAGGCACGGCTGGTCACTGGATGGGCAACCATCAGTGAGAGACAATCTTCACGGGCCCCCCCCCCCCGGCGGCAGTCGTGAATCCAGGTCCATCCAGGGACTCAACTCGTTGGCCTCCTATTAAGCCCTGGATGGACGTATTGGATCCCAATTCGTAAATAAAAAAAATAAAAAATAACTCCTGTATCACTAAATAAATTGTAGTGGACATTTTGTTAAATAAACTTTTTTTTTTGAAAGAATACTAGTAGTTTTAACCTTACTTTCCGGACACACTTCGTAACTGGCTTTCATTTTGAAGTTCCTCCCTGTGATCCGTTATGAAGAGTTGTTAAGTAAATATATGTATCAAATTTCTGAATACCTTGAGACACTGCATAAGGGTGGGTTATGTTGTATCGGTCTATTACCAGCAGCTCTACAGTAAAATAGTACCATTTCGGAAGACAGCAACAGTAGTATTTCTAATTGTTATGACACTAACGTATTTTGCGGGCCCCGCCAGAACTAGTTCTTGTTGATTTTGTATCATACGACGTACATACCTCATCCTATTGCTATGTCATTAATTCTCATGCAATGCAGTTGAATTATGACATTATTATTAACACTGCAATAGTTAAAAATGAATTCTAAGTAAAATAAGAAAAGATCAACCCTTTAAAGCAGAAGTCTCCAATCTATGTCTCGAGCGCAGGCTATTTATTACAAGTAATCTATGGTCTCCAGAGCTTAATGTAGTCCACGTATTGAAGTAGCCTTGAAACAAATCTAAAACTACAATTACAAAATGTTACATTAAATTTACTTACTAATATACTGTACCCTCTGCAAAAAATTCATTATATGAAAAATGTTAAATTACTTATATAGAGTTAATTCTGTTTAATGCTGCTTAATCAATTCGGCCCGCTGACATAAAAAAGAAAATATTGGGGACCCCAACTTTAAATATTGGAAAGTAAAATAAGCAAAAATATAAATGCTAATATTTGAGACAATTCTTAAATTCAATATACATTACCGCTGTAAACTTTAATGTATTTGCGAAATACATTCAAGAAGAAGAATTAGTACAGGAACTTTCAGAACACCCTATATTTTCCGGACGCCCCTCATATTTACCACTTTAAAGAAATTGCGATTCATTTACCCATACTGAAGCATAAAATCGAGAAAAAGAATGTCATATTATATTAATATGATACTTTTCTGTTAAATATAAAAATAAAAAAAATATTAAAAGACAGGAGGTAAGAAAAGCCAATCCGTTTGCAGAGAAGCCAATTCTAATGTTTATTTTGGTATGAATCCTAACTGATGCCATTGAACAGTTTCAGTTTCATCTGAGCTAAATGTTGTAATTCTTAATGAAATAAAACTTTGTTTACATTCCAACTAGCTGGAAAACCATAGGCATAAAAATGAAATAAAGGAACGCATGATGAAGAATGAGTATGTATGTATATTCTGTCTGAAGATTTATTTCTATGCTTGAACGGGTTTATAAAAAAACCAGAGCTAAAAATAAGAAACATATACCATGAAGACTAATTCGTGAGTGGAAAGCATTCCAACACTTTTGCAGAAACAAATTTTTCGCAGTGCCGGAAGTGATCTTGGCACGAGTCTTTCGAGTGCGCCTTTTACCTCTCCGTCCGTGCCAAATGAATACGTATATGAAACCACCCGAAGCTATTAAAAAAATAATAAAAAAAACAACAATAAATGCATGTTACCTCTCCAAAATTTTTTGGCTGCAAATAATTTGGGAAAATTAATTTAGCTTTAATATTACTGCAATGTTATAGTTTTTTTTTTTTTTGAGGAGAAGATAAGGTGTTGATGAAATGATTAAGCACTTGTAAATAGTAGGCGCTGGATGGTTAATTTTTTTCCTACTTGTGAAAGAAACTTGTAATTAATAAACAATCGATCAATATTAAGTGACTTGATTTATATTTATTAAAAGGCAGAGGATGACAAAATAAGAAAAAAAAATTGAAGCGTTGGCTCGTTTTTTTTTTAAAAAAAACCGTATAAGCCATTTAAATAAAATTTCTATTTAAATTCTGTTTGAATAAATACAGGAATTTTTTACAATGCTTTTAATGTTATAAATTAAAAATTGCATAGAGAAAAATAAAAACGCTCGACCATATAATAAAACGTCTGGCGTATCCAACTTTTCGATCATGTTGCCTCCCCTCGGAGTACGAGTGAGATCGCTCTTGTCGCGCACGGCATGTCGGGGATTGTCTTGCGCCGACGAGGGAGCCTCCTAGCTCCGACGAGCTCGTGCTCACCACGCGACGCCGGCTGTGTGAGAGTATTCCTTGTGTGGGGTCTATTCGGTCGGTCCGCTCGGAACCGCGAATCCAGGTCGATTCGCTAAGAGAAAATTTCTATACAAAAATAATCGGATTTTTTCTCCCCTCCCACATCCCACTGACGTCACTTCCGGCTGTAAAGGTAAGGGAGAACTTTACGTCCTATATAGCTGTTTTGTATACGTATATGTATTGATGATAATGCGTGTGTTTTTCTATTTAAGCCTTCTCCGGCATTTTTTGCTCGTTCGCATCCCTCAATGGGGAGAAAAATAAACGCCGCCGTAAACGTTTGGCGACTCGATCGGTGGGTGGGTGGGTCCATGGAAAGAAAGTGTCCACGCGTGTCCCTGAGAATTGATTGAAAAATAACAACAACACTCCTAGTGCCAATTCGATTGCAATTGCCGCGTTTATCTTTTAAAAATAGAAGAGCGGTGCTATTTAGGAGCAAAAACATTTTTAATCGAAATCAGATCCTGAAATTTCAAGCGCCCACTTTTCCTCCCCGACAACTGAAAACACGAAACGTCGATTAATATTGTCAGCAATCGCGAAGGCATCGTGTTACCTTCCCAGATTTGTTTTCACCCGGAGATTTCAGATACTGTTCATTTAGTTAATTATTTCACTTTCTCTTTTCTTTCTTTAAGGGAACGTAGTAGAAAAAAAAAATGACCGTGAAAGCTGTCTTCTCTTAAAGACCGGTTTACTAAACAATGTCAGTGATTTGCTTAAAATAACCTAAACGTTCTTGAACCTCGAAGAAACTATTTGTTGCGAGTTCGTTGTGAATATATTTTGGTTTGCACTTAAAAAAAAAAAAGTCTTCACAGGAAATAACGTTTGATTGCACTAATTTGTGCCGCTCTTATTTATGACTCGAGAAATGCTAATTACCAATTCTTTTTACTTGCTTTTTATTCATCCCATAATGTTCTTGATCATCCTACATTTAAATTCCGTTGTGGCATTTCTTTAACAAGATTAAACTTTAATTTATTGCAGTCGTCTATACCAGAATCGAAACTATGACATAGATAAAGTTAATGCAAAGAAAACATTTATTGAAAATAATATTTTAATCAGCTCCAGTATAGAATTATATACACAGAAAAGAAAAACTATTTATCATATTGATAACGCAAAATGAATGCAATAAGAATTCGTAATGGAATCAAAACATTATCCATATTAAAGATAGACGTCACGTGGATTAACATTAAACGCTTCAGTTTCATCCAACATCGCAACTTTTTCGGCGGATATACAAAATTATTATTCGTGTTACTATTTTATAACTAGGATAACCTAGTAATCTTAATCTAAATTAAAAAGTCAAAACACATGTACTTATTTAGCGTTTATTGAGCAAGGAAGATAAGCTGCTTGATAGTGATAAATATTAGAACGCATTATTTCCTTATCATGTGTTTTCATTTGCAGATAGCTGATAAGTTTTTTTGAAATCGAATAATTTATTACTTTTAATGGCCGTTTCTAAAAAAAAAAAAAATGCTCCAATGAATAATGAAATTACTAAATTTATCTATACTCTAGATCCGCAACATTCTATAAACGTTTTTTTCTGTACTTTTCTGAAGGACTTTATATGGCTAGCGCGATTATATCGACGATTTGCTGTTTTATTAAAGCTTCAGAGTTTATTTATTATTTTTATGACTGGGTGATTGGATATCGATGATGTCAGAAATTGTAAGTACTGCTTAAAACAACAACTCGCGTATAGAAGCGGTTTGAGTTCGTGCAAAAAAAACGAAAGGCAACGAAAATTTATAAAGTTTAAATTTATTTTGCGCGGATTCACATGACTAAAGAATAATTGAATTGAAAGAGGAGGGGTTGACATTGAACTTGAACTTGGATATCGCGAACTATGTAGACTTTCTGTAACAACAGCCACTTCTTAAAAGTATAGAAATAGTTTACATAAGAACATGTAAAACTTCTCATAATGTATTATTTTTGACTGTAACACAAGCGATGTTTTATCCTCTATTCGCGGAAGTTGGATGTTTCCGCCTCATTGTTGGTATGATGTGACGGTTTCATTCAGTCATTTTCTTCAGTTTATTATTTACGTAACAAATTCGCCGTTATTAATGCGGAAATGATGAATTCGATAGGTGTTCATCAATGGTTCATTCGCATGTTCTTCACATAAGCTCTAAATACATTTCATCACCCACACCAATACCATTTTCTATTGAGTATGGAGAATGCTTGCATATCAGATGTCTTTTTTTTTGTAGTCTCGGTTGAATATAAGTTCCTTATTCTTTTTCATATACGAAGAGTAAAAGAAAGTAAATCACTTAACTAGCGTAAAATCTTCTCATTAAAGGTTTATTATGGAGGATTATCCTCTATTGTTGACTAATCAGTTGTATTTTGATCAGTTTCCTTGCGATATCTTTATGCCAATAGTTTCCACTTCCTTTATTTACGTGTTTAATGTGATAAAAACACTTGTTCAACTTAATTAAACAGAAGCTATCTTGTTGATAGTCTAACGAAGATAAGATTTATTAATAAACTCATTTAATTTTTTTTTTTTTGCTTGTTGTGTTTGTGTCGCTTTTAATTGTATTTTATTTTTAGAATCTGAATAGCTCTGTTTTCCATTTCTTGCTATTGTAATTGTTTTTCTAAACATTGAATTACTCGCATTCTGTTTCCTTATTGCAATCACAACGCTCAAAGCTTTTAATAATCGTAGTCTAAAAGGAGAAGAGTTTTCCCTCGTGGGATATGGGAATGGCTTTGAACTGCAGTGAAGGATAATCTGTTTGGATAGGTTGAAGAAAATTAAATTATTTTTTAAATTATTTAAAAACAGTAATTAAATGAAATAATCTTATAGGTAGGCCAGAACACTTTGAAATATAATTCGGGATTTTTGGATTTGAAGAGTGAGGGAGACAGACAAACAGATCTTTCTCGTCCTCTGGAATTTTCGTTTAGATTTGTAATATGTAAGGGAAGAATTCAACCTTGATCTCAAATTATTTTTTGTGCAGAGGCTAGATTCTCTAATATGACACGCATTTTATTTGCATGAAGTAAGCTCTATGAAATGACAGTTGTTAAGTTACCATGACAACTCGTGTTTGTTATAAAATCATTTGGCATTTAAACATGTGTCAAGTTCAGTGGAAAATGGCATTTTGTTTAAATTTCTCTAAAAGAAGATGTAAACGGGCCTGAAAATCATTACTGTGATATGGTGAATCTTGCCTGTCAAGTTCTTCGGCGTTCGAATAGTGGCAATCGTTATAGGGGAGGGTTGGTGTCGTGAAGCGCGTCGAGGATGAGACGGACGAGGCAAGGCAAACAACTGCAATCAATGCGTCGGCCGATGAGCTCACACTTAGTAACCGAAGAATTAATTTAAGTGAATTAGCCTCGAAAGTTTACATTTATGGTGATCGTTCGGACAATATACTCCATAATAATTGGGAAACTAATAAAGTCTTCGCAAGTCGGTTTTCTGAGCAGTTCTCAGTACGCCAAAAAAGAATGGTTCCAGTTCATACGTCAACTGTTCCGATTCAGAGATTGTAGTAGAAAGAGGGCGACCTGTTGAATGAATCATCTTTTTTAACTTGTAAAACAATATTAAGAAATTTAAGATGCTGAAGGGGATGAATTATTGAAAGAGTTATTGGGCGGTTTAAAAAAAAAAAACCGGGCCAAATTGGAATATTGCTACAGGCTCGTCCGTATTTATTAAATGCACTATTCGTATAGAAGTTATTAAACTTAGTTTTCGTGTACCTTATGTATATATCCTGAATACACTTTATTAGAAATACCATACTAATAGTAAATTTTTCACCTTCAGCCCTGATCACAGCTGTAATTCTTTTAGGCATAGAATCTACAAGTTGTTGGGACCCATTCCGAGAACTATTAGCCAATAAAGACAAAACATCTGATCTCAACTTAGTTGGCTCAATTGAGATTCAGTACGAATTTTACAAATCTCTATGGTTTAAAATCTGGTGACTGAACCGACCAATGCGACACGTGAATGTCATTCATGTTCACTGAAATCATTCGAGCACGATGCATTGTCCTGGTATAAGTGGCCATATGCGTCGGGGAATATTGTAGCCATAAACGAGTACAACTGATCTGCTTCAATGTGGAGGTAGCTTCTGGCAATAAAAGATGTTTCCAGTTTATTAGGGGGCCAAATGTCGCCCAAGAGAAAATTCCACAGTCTAATATTTCATTATGTCTAATTGGTAAGACTGGTCCAGAGAAACGTGCTGGTTGCGCTATTTTCTCTTTTTGCCATCCCTATGGTAGAAAAGAGAATAAAGCTCATCAACCAAGCTACTTTTTTGCCACTCACGTGTTGAATTTTGATGCTTTTTTGGTCTTGATTACGAGAGGCAATCAACAACAAACTCTTTGGACCTTTGATTGAAGGTGTCTGGATGTCTCCTGCTGTTGGATCCAATCAGGGACAAGGATCATCGTGTTATGCTTTCGGATATGATATTTTATGCACTTGGGTTGTACCAAGCTATAATCTTTCGTGTTGCTGGCCTTCTGTTTCCGCAGATGATGCATGTCATTCGCCTGTTACCTCTTACACAATCCTTTTCTGAATAACTTGCGCTTATTGCTTGAAGTTTTGTGCAGAACTTCCATTCTCTGAACACCCAAGACCAGGGCTGGATTTGGACTTGGTCTTTATGGGCTGCAGCCCAGGGCCCACTTCATTCAAAGGGCCCAAAGAGTGTTAACCTAGGGCTCCAAAGTCTCCCATCTCAAAGAGTGTTAGCCCAGGGGCCCCAAAGTAAACAGTCCGGGCTGCACGAGACACTGCCGTGTGAAAAGCCGAGGATGTTAGCGGCTTCCAAAATGCTCGAAACTGGTTTTTCTCTTACGATCATGCCACGTTCTAATTAGTTCATATTTCTTTGTATTAGGCTAATTGTGCCCCCCTCCAAGAGTTGGAAGAAAACTTAAATTGTTGCCGTCAAAAAGTTGCGTTTTTTTGCACTGCCAATTGCTGTTACGTCACCGTTATTGCATAAGGACGCATCCAAATTAGAATGGGTAATGTCTATATTAAAATAGGTTCTCCGTGTATATACTTAGGATATTGTTTTTTAGAATATCTCACATACATAAATTTAATTTTAGAAATTAAATATTAATTAAAATTTGCTCTCTTCTGTAAAAAATGTTAAGGAAAAATCCGGCAATTAACGACAAATCTGGATATCGTGCTGGCCAGGGAAGTAACTTATCCGTAACTTTCTGGCAGCTATTTCTGTGACCAATAAAAAAAAATAACGAATCCATAAAAAGCTAACCTTTGTGTTTGAACTTATTCTTGTACATATAAGCGATTTTGTTACCGTAATCATGAGTTAAATACTAATTCGATCACGATAATGATATTGCAATACCTATTTTATTTCAAAAAAAGACCTACCTTTGATAGATTTCAACTTTATTAATAAAAAACACAAAGCTTACTGCCATTTAACGGTGTATTACTTCATTAAAATCTGTTATCAAATATTCGTACACCTGTTCATGTGAAACGTTAATACGTAGTCTTAGAAAGCAACATAAAATAATGTTAAACTTAATCTAGATATTATGGAAGAAAAAAAACGCTGATCCCCGAAATAATTCTATTAATACATGTATTATTTTGTGGACAAGAGGTTTTGAATTCCACACGGAGAGAAATGCTTTGGATGTACCAACAATAACGGAGTTGATGAGTGTTTGTTTGTTGAAACAAAAATACGATTTGATGCATCATGAATAAACTTTTATCTTACTACATTATCAAATTGTCACCATTACAATTCACTATTAATATGTAGTTTATTTATGTAGCTGCAACTAAATATTGATGGAGCATCAATATCGGCTGAAGACTATTTCAATTATTGTTCTGTCATCAATATATGAATGCCCATGCAGCAATATCGGAAGTTGCTGATTATAATCTGCTTGTTGATTGGTCAAGAAATTACGTCACTCGCTCTGTCGACGAGGCCAACGAGATAGCAAGGTCTGGAAGTGGAGGCCAACGGGATAGCAAGGTCAGATGAGGCCTTCTTCCATCTGTCAGGTGACGTTAATAAACACAACGTTCGTTTTTGGGGTTCCCAGCACCCTCATGAGATCCATAAGTCACCTCTTCATCCACGAAAGGTTATGGCTTGGTGCGCGATTTCCAAAAGAGGCATCATTGGTCCGTTCTTTTTTGAGGGCACCGTAACGTCACAGGCTTACCTTAACATGTTGGAAACTTTCTTCATTCCCGAGCTGCGAAGGAGGAGTATACTGCTTCGACATCAATGGTTTCAACAGAATGGGGCTAGGCCTCACACCACTAATGAAGTGCTAGACTTTCTCAATCAGAAATTTGGAAATCGTGTCATTTCAAACAGGTTTCCAGATCGATTCGGGGGTGGCTTTCTTTGGCCCCCTACGAGTCCTGACCTAAACCCACGTGATTTTTATCTCTGGGGATTCCTTAAAGACAGTGTGTTCACTACAGCACCAAGAACCCTAGACCAACTGCGACAAAGCATCGTCGACTGCTGCACTCTTGTGGATGCAGAAATCCTGGATAGAGTTATGAACAACTTCACCATTCGGCTGCGAGCAGTTCAAAACGTTCTTGGTGGCCACATTGAGCATATCATCAAGACTTTTCCACGGGAATAAAAACTCCGAACTGCCTAAAATATCATATTGAAATGCTAAGTTTGTAAACATTAATGGGTCAATAAATCATAGCACTGAAGTGGTCAGAAATTGACTGAATCAACCTGTAGTTCTTTCCATAAATCTGATTTCACATTTACTAGCAGACCACAGTTATAAATTTCACTCACTAGATGTCACGAACAGCGCTCGAGAATTTCCGTTTTTATCCTTTTTAGTTAATTTTAGCCAATGACGTTTATTAAAGATAGACTCCGAATCCTATTGTTGTAACTTGAAGCAAATTGGGAAGCTCCATGCCCAGAACTGTCATGGCTGAAAGTGAGTGAAGATGATGCAAAACACATGGCTACACACGAGAGTAGCTGATTAATAATTCTTTCACACGCCGATCACGGAGTGATAAGTTTATCTTTTCTTTGACTTTGTATTTGAAGTATTTTATTATATTTTATAAACATTTTTTCGATCGTGGTTTCAATTTCAATTTCGTTTCGATTGTCTTTTAGTAACGTACTTTCATTTTAGTTACGTATCTTTGATTTATTTTTGTGGAAAATGATTCCTGATCCTTTTTCTTGTCTGTTTGTAGAACAACTTTGAATAATGGTTTTGAATTAATTATTCCTCGGGTCCAAAATCTTCAAAAACAAAGCAGCCAGACAGCTAATTACTCCACGGCTCACTCCTGCCCAGAACTGTCATGGCTCAATTTGCTTCACTTTTTGCCGCTGTTAACAATAGGATTCGGAGTCTATCTTTAATATACGTCATTGATTTTAGCTATATGATTCATGGGTTCTCGGGTAGTCTCATAAATAGTTAATAAATTTCATAGGAAAATTTCCCACTAATCGACTCCGATGAACAACATTTTGTATTCCTTACTAGTTATTTTTAATGTTAATCACTTTCAGAGGAGTGCAAGTAGAATGCTCTGCCTGAAGGTATTTGCTAAAAATAATTTTTCTCAATAGAAAAAATGGTCATTCTTCTCCAGGCGTTTATTTAGGTTACGAAACCTATTAAGGGCTGCTTGTTCCTTAAGGCATGGGTGCCTGTGCGCCCTGATTACTTACTGGCCATCTGAAGTGCGTACGCTGAAGCATCTTCACCAGCTCCGGTTCCAACAGTCTTTTTTTGAAACCATGGTGTGTACAAAAGAGGAAGTAGAATTATTCATATATGTTACAACTATTAATTCATGAAATGAACTTGATATTTCTAACATATCTGGTATATATAATTTTATTTCTTTTTTTGTGTTTTCAAAAAAGAACACATACACTAATTTTAATAGGGTATCATGAAAAATAAACTGTAAAAGAGCCCATAGCTCTATTGCTGTAGGCGCAGAAAACTATTGATGTGTCATCAATATCCATTATCCATGCATGGAAGAATCGTTGCTGTAGCAGTGCTGTATTAGTGTGGTAACAAAAGAGTATTGCTCTGATAACAATATTTATTGAATGAGATTAATAAAGAGAATTTGTTCTCTGATCAAAACACACTATCAAAACAGTTTTGTCCACACAGCAATAAATATTGATGGGACAGGATTAACCATAAAATATTGTTACAGTGACCATAGATAAGGTTGTCACAACAAAAAATTTCTCTCCGTGCATATTTTTTATCCATAGTGTTTGGTGGGTTTCTTAAAGAACAATCGGCGTTTGAAATATCAACCGTAAAATAAAAAAAAGTTCGACTTTTGTACCAAATTGTATAATAAGGAGGTTTGATATATTGCAATCTTTATTACTTTTGCTAAACAAAAAATTGAAAGTGCTTAATCATGTCAAATGGCAAAGAATTCAAGATTAAATGTCAAGAAATTTTTATGGTTTAATGTAGTTATGAAAACATTTGCGAAGTCAGTTTTGTAAAACTATTAAACAGCATTTCCTTATCCTACTTTAAGCTCTTGAACATTAAAAATTGACGAATTCTTCAATGCTTACTTCTTAAAGTGCGTTAGCCATTTGAATTCAACTAGAACACGTAACTGTCTTCAGTGAGTTTTATTCTCTCGTAAGTGGTGCTTATATAAAGGAAAACTGTTTGCGGTTAAAGCATTTCTTCTTTCCTTTTAACTATATCGTTTTTAATTTCAGTGTTGATCAGGGACGAAATAAATGTGGCGTTGCTTCCGCTTGGGGGGCCAACACTATTCCCGTCGTCTTCTTAGGACACAAATTCTTCTTTCACTGGATCTGAATGCTGCATTTAACTATGCAAACGGACGTGATTTAATCGGGGAATGGTTCCCGTCTCTCTTCTCTTCAGTCTCCTAATAATAAGAGAAATAATAAAAAGCGCCAAGGTTTCACCCGAACTGCAGAAAGCGAGAATAAAAGTCGTTACATTTTCTGACGGCTGCTGATTAATGACCTGAACAGACGTAATTCTTGTTCAGTTAAAAACAATGTGCGCTATTACGACTGTTTTCGCTTTCTTTTTGTTAAGAAGTGTTCGTAGAAATTATGGAGAGGTTGAAAAAGCGATACTTGATGAACGCAGTTCTCGCCATATTGTCTAGACGAATTTTATTTTCTGTAATGAAATTATTCTTAAACATAATTAAGATATGACTGTCTGTTTTTAAAGATACAGGCTGTTTAAAATTACGGTAACTTACTAGCGAATAACTTGACGAAAGAAGCACATATGTCATGGATTATGTGATAATTGTACATATGTTGGCAGTTAATATATATCAGTTTAATAATTTTTGAATATTGATGACATTAGAAATGTAATTTTTTGAATAACTTTAAAATTCTTTACGCAATTTTAAGGCAGAACATTATATAGAGAACTTAATTTTGTTTATACAGTTAGCATAATTCAGAATGCTATGCGGACGTTAAGCATTTTGTATGCAGACAAATTTAATGAACGTTAATGTAAGTAAAATGCGTTAATGTAAGTTCAGCTAACATTATATAAATTATAAATGACAGAGGACAGAAAACTTTACGGGGCTTCTAATAATAGATGAGCCCTTCTATATTCTGTCCAGCGAAAGATGAACTGAGTGTGTCCTATTAAATTTTGTTTAATTTTGTTTAATTTTGTTAATTTTACTTTGCAACAATGTCTAACAATTGAAATTGGAAATTTAACTGGACGCGCCATCTTTCGTTGGATAGAGTAGGGCAGTGATTCCCAAACTGGGGTTCGCAACGTCTTTCAGGGGGTTCGCCAAAATTTTTCTGAAATGGCAGATATTGTATTGTATGCTTGTATATTTATAAGTTAATAGTTGCGCTACTCAGATCTTCGTGAAAGGGGTTCGCGAGTCGAAAAAGTTTGGGAACCACTGGTGTAAGGGAAGGCGGGATAAAGCAAATCACTTATTTCAAACTATCATCACAACATAAAAAATAAGTTCAAATTGAAGGTGCCTTAAGTTATATATTTTAGAAACAATGCATATCACTATCCAGCCTTTGATTATAGTATATTTGGTAATTAAACAATACAGAAAATGTGCAAAAAATCCATTTTGCGCCACTACAGGAGTAAAGTGGATTAGAGAACGGAGAAAAAGGATCAAAGTTAATATAGTTGAAAAAAAAACTGAAAACAAACTAATAATACACGAGTTAAAAAAATCAAACCTTAATAAAAAAATAATAATAAACCAAAATACAAAAATGTTTTCATGAACACGTATCCCAATTATTTTATCCTATCACTTCATAAAAACAGCTTGGTTCATGAACACGTTCTTGGCAAGTACAACACTGGATCCACTTTTCTATTGACATACTTTCTCCACAAATAAGGCAAAAGTATTGTTTTGACTTTAATTTAGGAATCACTGGATCATTTTTTTCTTGCAATTTCAATTTCTTACGCAATTTGGATTGGCTTTTCGTCTGTCTTTCTTTGCTTCTTTCACTGGCGAGCTGGTCAATATTTTTGAGCACTTAGCAAGGCATTTCCTTTTCTGTAATTTTTTTACAATTACTTTAGATGGCGCTCCTAATTCTAAAAGTGAACAGAAGTTTCACATAGAATTTGGATATATATAAAATCAGCGACGGTGGACTTGGTCACAAAAATATGGAGAGCGATGTGTGTCAAAAAAATCTACAAATGGACTATTTCCCGATTATACAATCGGGTGGGTTCGCTTCTAGTTATAAATAAAAATAAAATAATAAGAACATATAAATAACAAATAAAAATTAAAGATAAACAATAAATCAGCATCGGATAAAACAGATCACTGATCCATTTTGCCCCAACCCATTTTGCCCCGAACAGATCACTGATCCTCAATGAAGCTTAAACATGCAAGCAAATCGAGCTGAATTTAATCTCCCGATTAAGTCAACTATGGTATTTAGTCAAATTGTTGTTGCAGTTGTTTGATTTCAAACACAACTCATTCCAGAAAGCTAGTTTCATGTCACTAAAAGACCATCAAAATATGTTTTCTTACTGTGAACTCAAATATTTTGTTAAAACCAGTTACTTTAGAGTCAACGTTCGAGCAGCGGCGTATAATTGAATCGGTTATTGGTCGTGGCGCCATGCATTGCCAAAACATCAAAAAACAACAGATCCTCTTTCCCCGGTATATTTATTTCCCCCCCCGCCTTTCCCCCTTTTATGTCGGTTTTGCATGCAGAAGAATAACCATAATAAATATCCTAAAGTTGTCCAGAGTAAAAAAAAAAAAAAATTAAAATATAATGTTATTGCTAAATAGTATTAGAGGTCGGTTTATATCTTATTTCTCTCCAAAAAAAATCTTTATTCGAAATTTAGACAATAAGATGCAAGCGAGCATGCACATCATTCAAAAGAAATAACAATAAATCCACCTACGCGAACCATCCTCTTCAAACAAGACTTCCATCAAGCCCATCGCAGAAACCATGGCCATCAAGCATAATTCCAATGATCCCTTTAAAATCAAAATTTAGAAAGTATCGAAATCTATAAAGCGTTCTTTTCCACGCAAGATTTGTTACTGAACACCCAGACAAACTTTGATGTTTTCCAAATTCTATCACCCATTTCTGATCTTTTGTAAAAGCGTTTACCCCTTTATTTGTATCTCACCTCCCTATAATTGTCGTATCTTAAGCTATAATTAAGCTCTAATTGCTAGTTACTCATTGTTGAACATCAAATTCATTGCAAACAACGTCTTTATTTCAAATTAAAAAAAAACCCCAACAAAAACAGCGTATTTATTATCACAACCTGAAGAAGTCGGGTACAACAGGCGAAACCGGTTGTTATCCTTTCAATAAATTAAATATTGTAAGAATCAGTCTCTTTCATTAAACGATACGATACATGGATTTCTTACAGCCATATTAATGCTACAAATATTTTATAAGTCTGCCTCGTGAAGTTTATCTTTTACGAATATCTTGTGTATTTGTTTAAGGGTGCTCGTGTGTATGTGACGAATTGATATATTTATTTCGCTTAACGTTTTTGTTTTGAACTTAGCAATCCTGTAATTCATAAAATAAGATAAAAACAATAAATTAGCTGCATAAAAGCTACTCTTTAACCATGAGCCTAGCATGTTTGTGATCGGTGGTCTGTTTCCATCTTTGCAACATCTCATTAAAGTAAAATGGTATTTACTTACTTCCCTTGCTGCCGTTTGTAAATTTATCTCAAATGAATTGTTTAAACAAGAGGTAATTTATAGGCCTAAGTCTCTTTTCCTTTTAATACAATAAAAGAGCCTTGAATATATAATCTGGCCGATTCTTTTATAAGCAAATTCACTTTGTCTCTCTCTCTTTTTTTTTTAATCGATACTGAGTATTAGAATAAGAGACACAATCTTTGTCTTTACGGTGAGAATTCTTTAAAAATTGTGTATTAATTCTGATATAAAGAAATTGCTTCAGGGGTTTTTCTTTTCTTTTGCGATAAGGTATTAAATTCGCCATTAAAACGCATCATTTTACTACCTTCAGGACACAAAGTGAGAAAGAAGAATCTTCGTAGCTATCTCTCATCTTCTCCATCATGATTCATCTTTTTAATATCGATTCATCCGAGAAACAATCGCTACAAGCCCGAAAAGAAAAAAAAGAAAAAAAGGACACAATAAGGAATAAAAGAGGCCGGTTCAGTCAAAACGGAAGTTATTTGAATGTGTTTTATGAGAAAATAGTATTGTCTTCTGATGCTTATTTCTTTTGTGTAATGTATGCTGACTTGAGAGGTTTTTGTTTCCTGTCAATAGTTGAGGAAGAAAATGTCAAGTTTGCATTTTCACGCCTATTTCTAAGAAGCCCGTTTTTTCTGATCAAACAAATCATTATGGCTTTACATAAGTTGTTGTGAGTGATAGGGCTTGTGTTCGTGGTGAGAGTATTTCCCAGATAAAATGTGAGCTTTATTAACGAGCTTTCTCTCGAATTACGTCGTGTTTACACTTGTGTTAACAAGAGAGTTGATCCGTTTATCACCACCATGTGATCAATTATTATCACGAGCCGTAATAAAAATATATACACTTAATGTGTCGATAATAAACAAAGTATTACTCATGTCTACAATATTTCTACTTTTTTATTTTTTTATTTTTAGTACTGCGAGGCAACCATGACCGTATTAATGACGCTTTACAACAGTAACCAATAGGGAGGGGGCAAAAACGCAAATCTGGATTAACGAAAAGGAGTTTTCCAATTGTCACCTGTGTTTACACAGCGGTTGCATCTGCTTATTATCCTTATCAGGTTTTAGCATTCCTTTCTCAAAATTCGGGCTTAGTTTAGGAAATGACGACGATAAATATTTACTTTTCGTTTTGGAGCTTGCAAATATTTTAATATTGCAAATGAGTTTCATATTTCTAATTTTCTTTTTTTTAGTTCAGTTTGCACAGCTTCAGACAAATAGAGGCATTACTTTAAGCGTAAAATATGAAAATGCTATTTTGTAATTTGCCAGCGTAAGATATTGCGAAATTCGTGTAATCATAGGCTATGGAATTTGCTTGTGTGAAAATCTTGGCCTTTATTCTATTGCGATCTTTAAATTTCCGCGCAATTAAGCTGTTTTTATTATTAAAGCTTAATGATTAAGAGGATGAATGTTTTTCTTTTCTTTACAGCAAATGTTGGTGGAAAAATCAATTTAAAGTTGATCATCAAAGGGGAAAAGGGAGAAGTTGCTGAGTTCAGCAATAATTAAAAATGTTTATTTCGAATTTTTCCTTCCTCCCGAGCTTATCAAATTTACAGAACAAAAGAAGGGAAAATCTGAAAAGTTTTTAAAATCCTGGCAAAGTTCCAAGGTCAAAACAGAAAACGACAATTTGAAAGAAGGCTTCCTTTGTAAAGTTGAAGGAATATTTCTTATTTATTACCGTTTCCAGCAATTATTAGTAATTGAACACTGTTACTCTCACTTAAACATAACATTAATAAAAATCTTTAACACCTGATATTTATTTTCATCAATCTCTTGTTTTTTTTTTGTTTTTTTTAATAAATTATCTCCTTAGTCTTTTCTTGTCGTGCTTTACAATTTCTTTTTTCTCATTGACAAAAGGCATTATTGGAGCAATGCTTGCGACGTGCCTTTTTGAGGCAAACTACATTTTCGGTCTCTGTTCGGTATTGTATAGAACAGGGGAAAAAAAGATATTAACGTCAAAATTAATTATCGCAAAAGGCATCCCTATACGATTTCGATGAATGTACTGCCATAAATAATTCTCTTTTATTGCTGCAAAACAATTGCGCACATTCCTGTCGACGTTAGCAGGACTTCATAATTCTTGCTGTTACCCAAGCCGTCTAAAATCAGAAAAATATATTTGTCTCGTGAGATTAAGTTAATAAAAACTGCATCACATAAAATACTATACAATATGTTAATTTTCTCCCTAAACTTTTAAGAATTTCACGATTAGGAAATACGCTTCGTGAGCTCTGCTTATTACCATATTTTCAAGAGATGGGTTGAGTAATCGATCGTATTCGAAGACAGTGACATTAGTTTTCATTATCTAAACAAACGTTTTTTTTACACTATATAAAAGTCTTTACAGTTAACTCTCAATGAGTGAGTCATTATGATGAGTCATTATACTCAGCCAGTGTCCAAGCAGTTGTATCTTGAACGCCTGTGGGAATGAAAAGTTATTATAAAAATGAATTAAGAAAAACCAGCTGACGAGCATACGTTTGGAAGAATAATATAATTTTATTTTGAATATAAAGTTTATACAGTAGATAATGATATTTTGTAATTAGGAAAAAAATAATTATATTTCACAGATGTTAAGATATATAAATAATTTGTATATTCTATAAGTAATTTTGAGTTCTTTCACTTTTTGGTATTAAGTATAATCTATAAACAAATTTGAGGCGTTACGCATTAAAAAGCAATGATAAAAATAAGATTCGCAAAATTCTTAACCGTCGAATGTTATGCTTATCTTTACACATAAGTAAGATTAAAATGAAATGTAATATGCTATACAAATAAAATTTGGAAAAAAAATATTTGTCCTCAAATGCAGATTATAACGGCACACTTGCCTATATTTTTCAATGCAAGTACAAAGTGCAAAATGAATATGTTATGGGGATAAGTCAAAGAATTGGAAATAAACACTTAGAAGCCTATTCACCTCCCCCCTCCCCCCCGAGACATATAATCCTATAGATTATTTTCCTTCGCAAAATATTGTTTCTGATGATATTTAGAGAAAAATGTGAATAATTTTAATTTTATGAATTCTATTTAAAAGTATGACAGATGGGATCTAGATCTTAATTGAATCCCTTCGCTCTTAAGATAACATCATCATAGTTTACATGTAAAAACACTTGTATTCAGTATGTGATAATTTTTTCTGTTTATTGGCGACGTCTATATCTTAAATAAAATTATCGTATATGTTAAAAGTAGCAATTTTAATTTTAATTAATCTTCAAGCTCAAAAAAATTTGAGGGATCAATATATGGTTATGACACAACTTCATATTATTCTTCACCATTATATTTTACTACTATTTGTATCGGTAGCTATATTGAATTCATTATATTCAAAAAGAGTAGATTTTGAAACTATCCGTTTTAGTGATCAAAATCCTTCGTATCAAGAGCTGCTTCTTGGTTCATTGCTCTTCACTGTTTGTATTTTGGAGGCAAATAAAAAAAACCCATTTTAGCTGAGTCATTTCATAAAAATCACTTATTTAAGTCGGGAGTCAATGGGACAGTGTCTGAATTTTGCTTTCTCATGCGACTTATGGCATGTATTAAGTGTAGGGTTCTGACCAACGCTAATAGAAATCGCAACCAGCTATTGGAATCGCGGAAATTTTTCTCTGAATTAAATTGAACTTTACAGCTGCATTACTGACATCGCACAAATATAGGATTTTGTCCGAGTGTCTTTTATACCATTGCCTAGAAGAAGGATAATTATAAACGCCCTCCCCCTTGAAGATGTGCCTCGGAGCTCTTGTCAGTGCTTCGCTAAGGAAAAGCCGACTGAACTGAGCAATCAATGTCGAGCGCTTTCCTCATATGCAGATGCACAATCCATGAAATTACAGAAGCTCTCGCAAGGCAATCTGTTATTCTCGGTCGTGTCGTCATATTTTTTAATCGAATCCGATATGCTTGGAGGAGCAAAAAGGCTTTAGATTTCGTGGCTCAGATGGCGTTTTAACGGTACTCTGCCGACATTTGCGTTGTTACGTCAGCTTCTGGACGCGTGTTGGAGCCTCAGTGACGTCAAGCAAGAGTGGCATAACACGCAGGTGATGAATTTTTAATGAATGACGTCGTTTCATGTTACTTTTTCTTAATATACCGATATTAAAAATATAGCTCACATTAATGAAGTTCGTGTGACAATTTGCGAAATTGTGGAGAATTTTTTTTTGTCTTCCAAATCTTTCATATAAATGAAATTGAAATTTTAAAATTATAAATAATATTTTTATTTAAAAAGCAACTTTTTAAATTTTATCCTGTGCCAAATAAAAGTTCATGAGTACAGATTTGTGCCCCCCCCCCTCCAAAATACAATAAATAAATAAAATTACGAAGTAATATTCATACATTTTTCTTTGTACTGCTTCTGTTTCGTTGATACCCTAGCACAATAGTTTCGAAAGCAGAACTGTATACGAATGCAATTCCTTCTTATCAATAGGACAAACGATGTTTGGGTATCGAAGAGGCATTTTTTGTTTATTTTTATGGAGAAAACACGTTATAGTAAAGCCGAATCACTCCAACCAATTTCCCAAAACACTTAACTACTGCAAAGTATCTACCGTAGTTATCTATCACTCTGCGATTTAGACATAACATTAAACACTAAAAACAATACTAAAATCTTACAACTGAAAACTATGAATCCGTTAATGGTCATTATCCGAATTATACGCAGATTGAGTACACGAGATTAATTTACTGAATTACAAATAAAATATACTGTTTAAGATAACAATAGACCTAAGTTGAAAAAAGGATATAAAATATTTTTGAATAAAATTTATATTAGATGATTCGTGGATACTCTAAGTAGACTAGTTAGAAATTTTTCTCGTCCAGCATATGTTTGCAAATTTTGGTGATGAATGCATTACAGGAAAACGACAGCGATAAAAACAACTCAACATCATCTCTGTAAATTGAGTAACTTAATATTTCTCCGACTGAGAAAATGAGAGTTGAAACTATGGATACTAGTAGGTTGAACATTCCGTCTGATGCGCTCGAATTTCAAATTTTGCCACAGTTTTAGACAGGACACTGATGTTATATGGAATATTTGACTATTATACGGATTAAGGATATAAAATAGCAACTTGTATAGAATTTTTGGATTTCGACGATTCGGATTGTTGATGCTTTTCTTTATTTATGGGCTAATCCCGTGTAAGCTTCACCTTCGGGACAGAAGAGTCAACCAACAACCATGAGCATGAACATCTTGCCGCTATTCACAAATATGATTATGATTTGACATTTCTCCCGATCTGTTGATACGAAAAATGTTTTAGCTAAATTTAATAAACTTATTCAAGGTTTTGGCTGAAGAAGAATTTTGTTTGGATTACACCGGAATAACACTATTTAGAAAACACATCCGATTTTTCTAGTTTTAATGTTTATACAGAAACGTTCTTTCTTTTTTTAATTTTGGCTAAACTGATGGAAGTTAATGTTTTTTTATTGCAGACATGATTAAATGAAGTAACAAATTGTCAACCATAATGGGTTTTTTAATGAATAGAGAGTTTGCTATGATAAAGTTGGCACAAATAAAGTAATCTATAAATCAAACATCAGTATTTATAATTGTCTATATTTACTTACTATACAAATCATCTACCAGGTCTAATTTACTGCAATTAAAATGTTTCATGTAATTTTGATTAATAACTACATTTTCTGAAGAAATAAAGGAAATTACTATATAGAATTAATAGTCTCATTCATTGAATGGTATATCTATCCTTTCTCGTAACTTCCTATTTAGTTATTGTCGTTTAAAATTTCGCGTATGTTTTCCTTCAAATTAGCAAATGCGCGTTTTTTCTTCCCCATCATGAAGTGCTTCGATGTTGAAACGTGACAAGCTGAAATTTTCACAAGGCGAATAATTCGATGAAAATTGACAAATGGCCATTTGATCCGTCGTGGAGGATGTTAACGCGGAATGGAACGGAACGAGAAGAGGCTTAAATATGTTAACGTTTCCGTGTTTAATTAGAGTAAACACACAAGTGTTAATGGCTCGAACGTTCATTTCATATGTAAAGTATCCTGTTTCAAGAGAATGGGAATTTGAATGAAAAAAATTTGCATACATAAAGCAATGTTCTGTCGCTCTATGTATACACTTGAATTATAAGCGGATGAAGTACGGATGCAAGTCACTGACCTAAGGCGTTCTAATTGGGTTTTTCCCCCTCCCATTCCATTTCTTCACCAATCGATATCCCATGCGAATAAAACGCACACAATAGGTGTCATTTGCAGCATTTGGACAGCAGTTAAAAAAAATAAAAAAATTGTCGCTTCATTGCTTGCAATTTATTCATTTTGTGAAAAAGAGCTTGCATTTGTGCTTTATTGCTTCATCTATGCATTCTTGGATTTCTGTGTGGGTAAGTCAATAAAAATTCATATAGAACAAACAATAAATCAGTCATTTAATCAAATTTAACTAGCTCTTAAAAGTCTTGACATATATAAAATTTCCATTATGATTGAGGTTATTGGTAAATCATGTTTGTAAAATTATTTTGAAAATATGATATTGAATACCTTGGGAATAATCACTTCTCAATGTATTGACAAATGAAACCGAAAACTCGTTCTAATATAGAACGATAATATTTACAAAATATTAATTAACATTTTCTAACTACTTTATGAAATCTAATACGTGCCAGTGCCGACTCTAATTTCAGATGAAATAGCAAAATAAATGAATAAACTGGATTTTCCTAGAAAATTAAAAAAATGATTCGTTTATCAATCAATTGCAATTATGATAATCAAATTTCATGAAAGAGTCTCTTATTAAAGAGAAATGTTTTGCTTGTTTTGATTGATGGATTATAAAACGTGACGCACATTTTAGAAATTTAAAAAAAAAAGATTCTTAGCGTTTATAGAAATTTTATAATTTATCGATTGTTATAGTACGAGTTGCAAGCCCAGATTTAAAAATTGTACATTTACATAAGGAATTAACTGATTTCATTTCTTTCGAAACAGTCTCCTCCTGCATTGATTTTAATGCTTGGAAGCGCCCATGGTAATGAAGTCATTTTCTGTCATTACCTTCATTCTACGTTATGCTCTTAATTTCATCTACTATCTCAAAACTTTTTTTCTTTAAGCTTCCCGGGAAGTAACGGAGTGGGAACGACAGTCGACAGCTCATGGAAGTCAAAAACTGACGCACAACGAACGAGGAATAGGCTGTTGCGTTTCCCGTTTTCGTCGTACCCGTTCTTTAAGGCGTCTCAGAAGGACAGCGCATTCGTCTGCTCTTGTGGTTAAATTCTTGTGAACAAGCCCTTTGATGTTAAAAAAAATAAATAAAAATAATCAACATTGTTTTCGTCCTACTCCGGTCTAATCATTGGAACGATTGCTCTTTCGATTTAGAATCATAACCGTAGAGTGATAACCATGTTTCATCTCCAGTTGAAACAATTTTAACAAATTCTTTGTTCTTTCAAGTCAGAACGCTGATCGCGAAACTGCTTGAACACAAACACGTCGTTCTATGGCAATGATAACTTGTAGAATAAAAGGTTTTGTAGCCATAGTTCCTTAATGATCCTGGAGATATATCTCGGCATAAAAGCAGGAAAATATACTCGTACTTCGTATAACACAACGCAGCGATTTTTATAGACAAAATAATATCAAAAAATAGATTGATAACTTGAGAATTCATTTGGGCGACCAAAAATATCTCTTCGTCAGGTGATAGTTTTAAAATAAGTATCAGAACTTTCTTTTTGAAGTTCTATAACGCATTTGGGTTTTATAGTAAAATTGTGATTTTTTCTCAGGTTAAATAAGCATTGAAATTTTGAGGAAATTGCAGTTTAATTGCCAAAAATCTCAATAATCCGTTAAATTTATTTCTTAATTTACTACCCATTTCTAACACTGGCGAAGAAAATTTCGCGTAATCAAGTGACATCAAGGTTCGTTAATTACAAATTTGATTGTCTGTTTCAGTTGTCTTCATTATTTTCTTTTTCTCGCCTGTTGTTTAATAGTGTTTTCCATAATTAACTCCGAAACTTCTGAGTTGTGGAGCATTTTTCAGACAGAAATTCGTCAAGGAAAACTAATTTTCACTTGGCAACTATATAGGTACTAAACCGATTTGACGATGGAAGATACTATTTGAGGCGCCGTGTCATCACCATTTGTCCTTATCAGACTCTAATAAATAGGTGGCTTTTCCCTTCTGACAATAGATATAGAAAGCTGGTGTTATATATAGCTGCACTGTCTTTCTACAAGCGTTCTCATTTTTCTAGATCAAGATGGACATAATGGAATGGCTCCTCGGCTCACTGGGAAAAACAATGGTCGAAACCAAACTAAATTTCGTTCTATCTATTTCTTCAAAAACCGCTTATTTAATGTTAGGTCGATGCAAGACGGCATGGAATTCGCTCTTTGTCTTTTGTCATTTGTAATGTGAACTGAACTATATTTAAATATACAAGGGGAAACAGGGAAATATATTAAAAATCTCTTATACAACCGATGCTATTCTATGTCGATTATGTGGAGACGATGAGTTTAGAGATACAATAGATGGCACTGGCAGAGAGCCAGGGTGAGGAGGAATACCGGCATTTCGTTGCAAGACATATCGTAATAGAGACAGCACGTTTCGAAAATTTTGCGAGGCTCAGTTTTCTGCAGTTGAACACAAAATCAAATTCCAAACTTGTTTTCTTATTTTTGTAGAAATCGAGAAGGCATAATTTTATCAGAGTTTTCGCTTTATTTAATGAATAATAATAAATGAATAATTCCTTACTTAATTTGTGAATCAAAAGTATTCTCTTTTCGATTTTTTTCCTATCATTCACTTAAGTACATTTGTATCAATACATACATGCACCTAAAATATTTTTTCATTTCTTATAATAATTTATAAAATTCACTTATTCATATTTATAATATTTATATCTATTTTGAATTGTTTTTTGTATCATCCCGCTCAAGTACAGCAAATCATATTACAGTCTTTTATTACAGTCATATTAAAACTTTTCTAATTAACCAATTAATTGAGGAGTCTAAGACAGGAGTTATTAAATAAGAAACCCTGAAAAGTCTTGCTTTTTTTTTTTTTTTTGAAACAATGAAAATGTGATTTTTTCCAACTTCAGCTTGTTTAATCATAAAAGCGAATTTTAACTTATTTAAAGAATTCAGAATCTTACATTTCAATCTTACTAATTTAGCATCGACGAATACTGATCTGGAGGACACGATATCCAGGTTTTGTGCAGAAAACATCACAGCACGGCGGAGGTGGATTGATGGTCTGCTGGGCGTACTGACCTGTGCATTATCCGGAGCTCACTCTTACAGCTCAGAGGTACAGGGACGAGATTCTTAGGCTTATTGTCATACTATATGCTGGAGCTATCGGAGATGGCTTCATTTTTATGGAAAACTAGAAGAGGTACCCGGCGTTGCCCGGGATAATTACACTTGCACAAACTTTTCCTTTCATTGTTAGTCATGAGATATTGATTGTTGGTCCATGCAGAGCGTTTGTGAATTGCGTGTTGATACCATTGTTGATACCTATTGTTGTACAAACTTTGCCTTGCATTGTTGGTCATGAGATATTTCTCATTAATATGCCTTGCCATAACCATGAATATCGATTTTTTATCGATATTTATTATTTTTCCGAAATCTGAGGTAGACAGTGACCTTCCTCATGCTTTGAAGGTCATGTATTCGAAATTTTATCAAGATCGGAATAAAACTGTAGATTTGTATAAAAAACATACACACAGACCCACAGACCCACAGACGCACAGACCCACAAACATCCTTCTTTATATATATAGATAAGGCGCGATCACACTTATACCACCTAGTGGACGTCGTGATTGAAGAAGAGAGTATGGAGCGTATGGAATGGCTAGCATACTCTCCGGACCAAAATCCCAATGCCCTTGGAAAAAGTATTGCAGCTACAGTGCGTCGCAAAAGTTTAGACAAAACCATTTTTTTCATGGTAAACACGTTTATCATCATAATAGGCCTTTATGTGAATTTTTTTATAATGCCTTATAATGAAACAAACTAATTCCATACACGGATTTTTTCTTACACAGATTGCGTATTTCTCACAACAATGACAAATAAAGAACATCACATTTTTCTTGTCTCAAAAGTTTAGGCAATAACCGTGACTCCTCATTCAGAATGCATAGCCACGCAAATTAGTATAAAACATGTAAAAAATTTTCAAATTAGATATGAAAATATATAAAAGTAACAGTCTTTCTTGTTAAACTGATTTATAATCATGCCAGCTAACAAGCAATTCACTACTGATGAAGAGGCGAAGATCTGGATGCTAAAAGCAAAGGGGCAGTCAGTTAAAGATATTGCTTCAATTATACAAGTTTCTGTATTTGGAATTTACAAAGTTCTAGCAAGAGGTGAATATCATGAAGCACAGCCACGCACTGGACGACCCAGAGCAACCTCATCCCAGAAAAATCATCAGGCGAATCACCGGACGAATCATCAGACCGGCGTCCAAAAGCAGTTTGTCTGTTAGGCAAATTGCTGAAGACTAAGCTAGCATCCATATACGCCTTACGGAATGCAAACTTCTTGATTACGTGAAAATAACAAAACGTCCTCCCCTGAAACCCGAACACATTGAAGCACGTTTGATCTGGGCACCAGCTCATATGCAATGGAAGGACGAGTGTTTATAAGTTCTCTTCTCAGATGAATTTTAGATGGAATTTAGATGGCCCAGACGGCTGGGCCAGTTATAGGTATGACCTGAGAATGGAGAAATGGTGTTTTTTCAGCAGGCAGAATGGAGAAGATTCTGTATTGGTGAGGGAAGCGTTTGGAAACAATGTAACGACAATGTTGGAATTTGTTTGTGGTCGTCAGAAGCTGAAAATTATCAAAAAACATTGACTGGCAATTTCTTACCATTTCGTGAGATAATTGGTGGCCCAGCGTGGATTTTCCAGCAGGACAACGCACCGTTCCATAGCGTGGAATTCACAAAATGATGGTTCCAACAGTTTGGGATTCGTGATATGAAGTGGCCTGCAAGAAGTCCAGACCTGAATCGCAATGAAAATCTCTGGGGAATTATGTCTAGGAAAATTTATGCTGGTGCAAAGCAATACTCACCAGTGGATGAAATGAAAGATGCGACTTATGATTGTTGGTACAATACAATCTCGTATGGAGCCAGAAGTGCCGAAAAATTTGGTTGTTTCGATGGGTAATCGTGTCTTTCATGCAATTAAAGCCAATGGAAACATAATTTCTCGTTATTATTATGATAAAAATCCAAACATGTTTCTTTTTTTTTAATATTTTTTAGACGTCAAAATTATGTCGTTCTTTACTTGTTTGTCATTTTTGTACGAAATACACAAGCTGTGTATTAAAAACTCCGTGTATGGAATTAGTTTGTTTCATTCTTAAGTATTATAAAAGAAAATTTCACGTTTAGTATAATAAGCGTGTTTGCCAAGAAAAAATTGAGTTTGCCTAAACTTTTGCGACGCACTATAGGACGCATTGACTCTTCGTGACCATACACACTACTAAGCTTCAAACATAATGTACAGGAAATGTCATATTCCAGAATTGTTGAAGATACTATGCAAATTTCCCGTTATTAGAGATTGGTCTACGTTATATTGTATAAACATAAAAGTTTGTATATTCAGAAGCACCCTGCACTTGTCTTTCCTGTCGAACTCGCGTGCTCCCCTAATTTTTGTGAGCAGTGTAGTTTGGAATTTGACTTTGTACTCAGCTGTAGGTAATTGTGAGCCTCGAAAATTTTTATGTCACGAGTTATCTCTGTCACGACATGTCGCAGGAACAACGTGCATTGTAAAGAAATCTCGGTATTTAGTATGCCGCGATCCTTCACTGCAGAGCATCAGTTCTAACAAATTCATTTCGGGGCGCCGTGCGCCTCACTCGGGAACCTCACGGAATGAATATTGAATTCCGAACTGAAATTAATATAGGTAACACCCATATCTAATAATATATCGATTATAAAAATATTACCTGCCAAGGCGCATATGCAAAGATTTCATAGGCTCATTAAATACCTCTTTACAACGGGTCGAGGAAATTCCCGAAAGAGTTGAATAACTTTAGAGCAAAATATGCTAGAATCATAAAAGACAGGTCTAGCTATTGGAAAGTGCCCGTGCCCGATTGAATAAAGTTATTCCTAGCGCCCCTAGTAAGCGCTGAGAAGTTAGGAAAACTAACTTTTGAACTATGATAGATAAAGAGCTCCAATTACAAACTTTTGTAGAGCGTCATCTTACGTTGGAATATTCACGTGCAGAATAACAAACGCACGAAATCGCTCCTATTTAATGCTTGCTACAATGGAAGATTGAATAAAATTAAACAAAAAATCACTAAATACTATTCCGATCATTCCCTCCCACCCATACGTCAATTTCGATGGTAATTTCTGATACAAAATTTATTCTTAAAGATCTTTACAATAATAGTTTAAAGAGTAGAAATGATAAAAATATAAGTTACTTTAACACCATGTATATGTAATGAATTTATATTTTTGACAAAAATTACCAGGTTAAGTTTCTCTCAAAGCAAAATTGAAGAGATGACGCAAAAAGTTGGTCGTTCTTCGAGATAGCCGCTCTTAAAACATTCCTGTGATGTAACTCGACGTCAAGTTGTTCCACTAGCACATGATCTGAAATAATTTTGTAAATGTTTTCCAAGACAGGAATGCAAAACTTCGAGAGGATGAGCTCTGTTCTAGGAGGGATTGTGAGAATTCGACTGATTTGTCATCTGGCATAATGAGACGCGATTAGTTTTTCGTCGTTTTGGCTTGAATAAGAATCAAAGAGGAGGGCTGTTTCATTTCCCATTTGCGAAAAGTATATACATGTGAACAAATTTTTGATTATTTTCTTGGTCACTTTTCCTAACCAGAGTTTTCAACTTGAACATTTTCGACCACAAAAATATTCTTTTAAACTCTTGGTCCTAATGTTTTATCTTGCATGACGAACCTCTTAGAGGACAACAAATCTCAATCAGCGCTTATGCACAGTTGAGTTGTGTAGCTATGCGTCAAACGTTGACAACGAGACCCCTGACGCGACCAGTCCATTGATGAAAATGGGTGGGAAAGGAGAGAGAGAGAGAGAGAGAGAGAGAGAGAAATATGGTTCTTCGTAACTCACTTCACATAAGCGAAGGACAGCCTATGTTCCTTCCTAGTCTGCTCACACATTTTCATCAATAGACTGGCCGCTTCAGGGGTCTCGTTATCAACGGTTGACTGTACGTCATCGCGAGTGCTGACTGACTAATTACCTCGACATCCATTTCTTCCTTTGTTTCGAGCGTCCTAAAATGTTGAAATTTCGTCCGTTTGTTGACTAAAACACGTGACTATTCCAACGTAGGGCATCCAAAAGATGTCCCGTACATGAACCCCCCCCCCCCCCCCCGTTTTACGAGTTTTATGGTTTTGTTTTCTTTATGCAGAGTGGATTTCTACTAAATCGGTAACTCTCTACAAGTGTGTAATATTGCAACTTTTTCTCTATCTAACATGATTCAAAAGTTGGTTACCTAACTTCTCAGCGCAAACATCAGAGGCACTGGGAATACTTTTATTCAATCGAGGATGTGCACTTTCTTATAGATAATAGATCACTTTTAAGACCCGAACACCCTTTGTTCTAAAGTTATTCGACTGTTTCGGGAATTTCCCGTATATGGGCATTTAATGTGCCAATGAAATCTTTGAATATGAGCTTCAATAACATTTTTACATGGAGAAGGGTTATTAATGCAGGGCGATTCAAAAGTTACAGCGCAATGGCTGGAAACGGTATTTAATGGAAATAGATGCTGGAAATGTCTGCCGGCGGCCTCAGGACATCGGTTAACACGCAGTTGCATGTTGTGAGACACTCTGCTCAATGTGGCTGGTGAGATTTGCTGAACTTCACTGTTGATTTCCTTCTTGACCTCAGGCAAAGTGTACTCGTTTCCACAGTAACTTTTGAATCCCCCTGTATGAAAACTTCCTTTTTTGAAAATGAAATAGAAAACTGTACAAATTTTAGAACTTCATTATTTTTATTATTCTCCTGTCACACAACACAGGAGATTTTATTTTACACAGTTTTAAAAAGAATATCTTTTAAATGTCGGCCTCCAATGTCAATACACTGATTCAGTCGAATTCGGAAGTTTCGGTCCACTCTTTCAAACATGGCGACCGGTATATTGGCAATTTCTGCTCGGATGTTGTTATGTAAGTCCTCTAGGGTCATTATAAATCAGGAATTTGAGATAACCCCAAAGGAAATAATCACAGGGGACTAATCAGACGAACGCGCAGGTCAGTTTACGTCCCCTCTCAGGGAGATTAGCTGCCCATGGAAGACTTGTCTCAAAATATTCATTGAAATCCTGGCCGTGTGAGCTGTGGTCCCATCTTGACGTAGAGAGAATCCAGACATGCCAAGGGCAACTGCATTGTTTTCGCGCAGAACGCTTGGGAGACTGAAGAATAGACAAACGAACTCGTTCAGCATTTCAGGTGTCGCGACGGTCCTCAGAGGTCCTTTCTTTTTTGTGGACACATTTCCCGTTTCCCTGAAGGCATCCACCCCCAAAAGATCAGGAACACGTCCACGCAGGGAAATTTCAAAGTATCGACGAAAGGCACGTTGCATAGCGATGATGGAATGGCCGTTAGAAAAATTCGCCTCCACAACGAAAACGTGCTGCTCTCTCGACCAAAGCATGTTGGGAACTGAAACAAGTGGCGATACAAACTTCCCATCTGGGCCATTCCATTGTGCTGTTCTCACTCCTCTGTGATGCTCACTAATTTAATCATGGCCTATTCAAATACGGAAGTTCCCATGCCCCACCCTGTATAATCGATATATTATTGGATATAGATGTTAGCTGTATTAGTTTCGGTTCGGAATTTTATTATCATTCTAGGAGGTTCCCTAGTTAGTTCTATGAATCAACACGGTTAGTACATAAAGAAATGATATGTACTCCACACGATTGGTTACAGCGTGAGGACACTAACCTCGACTAACTCGCGGTGGCGGAAAATTTCGTAAATACTTCCTATTCCAACAAGCTTTGCAGTAAAGATTGTAGTGTATGAAGTTTTCTGCTCCGGTATTACTAACTTCTGTAGAGCAGACGCAGTTCCTATGGACCAACTCCATCAAGAACTAAATGGACCAACATTATTCCACGCATTGTTTCTCCGGCACTATCGTAAACTCGATCAGTATACACAACATTCCAACACGAACCGGGCAGAACTGTTGAGCCATCCATTAAGAACATTTTAAAAGATGTTATTCCCCATTATTGCCTCATTAATTACCCTACATTACTATCTACGGTGTTCCCTATGCTGTATAATTTCAACAAAGATAATAAAATAGGAGTTATATTGTTAACCCTCTTAATTCTAGGGATATCTCTAATATTAATATTGGTATTTTCCATTTTATTGTTATGTAAACTCGGTTAAATTTTAAACTTGGGGGGTGAGGGAGGTGTTTTAATAAATTTTTAATTTAATGTATGTTCTTGTTAATTAAAGGTTTTGTTTATTTTTTAAAAATTTTATGTTCGGTTTAATTAAATTAAATATAGAAAAAATATTCCCATCCAACAATATGTACAGGGTGATTCTAAAATGGTGAATCAAAAGTACTTAGCGCTGTTTTGTTGGTCAAAATGACCATAAATGCAAAATGTCGAAATATCAACCCTTATACCCCTAATCATCTCGCGAAGTTTATTAAAACTTCGCGAAATTTTGCCATATTTCGTCATCGTTCCGAAGAAAATCAGTCTTTCCTTATGTCATCAAAAGTTTCTACCGTTACCTTTGCAGAAAATAAACGCTATCATATGCTTTTCGTGCTGGGTAAAATTCCCAGGTAGCAGCGATTGTACTCGCTGAATGTGGAACGGGTGTTGCAGATTATTATGTAGAATCCTCCATACCGTTACCTGATAACGCCTAACCCACGAGTTACTGTGCGATTACTCGGAGAAGGGTCTTTGACCACATTGTCAAGAACTTGAAAAGTACAGCGGCCTGCTCATTTCTTAGGATGATGATTTTTAACAAACTTCGTGGGGTGTTTAGAAGTATAAGGGTTGAGATTTTGACATTTTGCATTTATGGTCATTTTGACTCACAGAACAGCGCTAGGTACACTATCTATCCAAAAGTAATCGGACACTTTCGATTTTAGACGTTTTGTCGAATATCTAGAAATATACTTGACGAATTGTCCTGAAACTTCAGAGGTGTAAAGAGCATGTTAAATCTCATAGAGTTCAGCGAAGGTTTTGTCCCGAAGGCAAATAAGGGACTAGCAACGAAGTGAACCAAAAAATAATGTTTGGGATCAGCCTGTAAAAAATGATGCTTGAAATGCTTTGTAGCTGTAGCATATGATTAAGAAGCTTCTTTTACTTATCTGTATTTATTTATATGAGAATAGCATGTATATTCATGGAGATATAAAGGTTTCTTTAAAAAAATCGAAATGTTTTCGTAAGTTTTTCGTTTATAATATGCAGAATTTTCAACCCAATGCAATGCCATTTTCAGAAAACTTGACAAACTACGAAAGAGACAACACCCTACAATCAGAATAGAAAAATATTAAATATTCGATGAAATATGAGCATTTTTACTAAATAATGCTTAACTGCGCATGCGCAAGCGTTACCAAAATGTCTTTTGCATAATTTATTAGCCAAATGTATACAGCTACTCTTATATAAACCCCAAGCAAATATCGTGAAAATTCAGAAAGATATCATTGATGGAATGAGTTGAATTTCAGTTGCTCTCAAAAATAAACAAAACGCTAAGGGGTTTTCTTCAAATTTTTATTTTTGGACCAGACATCAGTATCGACTTCTTCTCTTAGGCTGATTTTATGTCAATATGCCTATATGAAGTCAGTATTTAGTCAATATTCCTTCATATCAGCGTAAAGAGAAGAAGTTGATATCGGTGTCCGGTCCAAACAGAAGGTGTTGCTCTAATCCAGGAGACAGTTCGACAAAATGGTAATGCCCTTACCAAAGTCAATGAAAGGAAACTCTGTACCAAGCAAGAGCAACTAGTTGAGATTCTTGTTTAGCTAGGGCGTAAAACCTATAATTTCCCTCCCTAAATAACACATGACTTATCTTCTCATGCTGAATATTTGTGTCATTCTACTTGATCGTGATTCATAAAATTCCTCGATGAGAATTCAGTACGGTGATAGGCATATGTTTAGTAGACAAGTGTAAGAATGGACTGAAATTTCTTGAACGATTCCAATGGCGTGGAGGATTCTCCTTGCCTGAATCCAGCAATCACGGAAGACAACATTGCAGCCGTGGAAAACATGATAAGGAAAACTTGCGCTTCACCATCAAGGAGCATCACTATTGAACACTAGTGTTAGAGTAATTCATCACATGATGAGCTGAAGTTCCGAAAAGTGTGTGCAAGATGGGTCAGCGATTGACATCCGAAATAAAAAAGATGTTTCGATGCTTGTCAAGAGCTTCTGCTTCCGTGTGAGTTTGATGGTTAAACATTTCTGCAGTGTCTCTTCACTGGAGATGAGAGTTGAGTGGAACAAACTTCCGGGACGACAATGATGTTCAGTTGGGAGTGCTTGAAAAAAAAAAAGAATTATTTCTGGCGATATCTACACGATTGTGAATCGCTGGCGTAAGTGCATTGAATTAGATGGGGACTATGTTAAACAGTAATAATGTAATTATTTTAGTGTTTGCAATAAATTTTCTGTGAACAAAAAAATTCTGTTTTTTTCATTGAACGCTCCTTGTATTTATTGTAATTCAATGCTTAGATATAATTAACAAACATAATTTTACAGAAAATTATTTGGTAATTGGTTCTTTAAGTGCTCTATTGCATTTAAGTTCATTATTTAAATGCTAGGTTACATAATTATGAAAATTACTGTAGAGCGATTTAATTAGCAAAGCATGCAGAAAGCTATTATTCCAATTGAAAGAAAAAATAATTAGAATAGGAGAGGTCACTTGATGAAAATAAATAAAATCTTTCAACTGGATGATTAATTTTGAAACAGATTTTTTTATTTATTTATTTTCTCCAAATTTTAATTAAAAATCCTAAAATGTTCAGGGCTTTTTTTTTTTTTTAATTTAAAATGAAAATTCATTTGCCTTCTCTTTTAGAAAATGCATTCCCATTCCTTTTTTTTTTTTTTAATGAAAATTAGGGTGGCTCAACATTCCCACTCTTTAACATTTCATATTCCAAGTATCAAACTTTAATAAAACCTTTCAACGAGTAGGTGCAGGGAATGGATAGCACTGGAAGTCGAGGAGATTTTAATAAAATTTTTGAGATTAATAAGAAAACGAGGGACGTTATGTTCCCCTTAGATTGGATTTGTAACGTCCGTTGGGAAAATTTATTGAACTGCCACAGGTTCAGGATGATTTTAAACAAAGCTCATATATTCGGAGATATTTCTTTCTTTTTCTTTGTTTTTAATATCACTAGGCGATCAATCAACATGAATCCAAATTGATCCTCTGCATATTTTGTACGATGTAGAGCGCAAGAGGAATCGTAACAACAATGTCAAACGCGATTTCATGGAGGAAACGCGTGTTCCACGAGATCCTGCTTAGATAAAAGGCGAGTGAATTGGGAATTTCTAATGTAATTAAATGACCCTTTAGCGCTCGTCGCGTTCCTCTCTAGCTTTTTTTACTTTTTTTTTTTATATTCCATTTATCTCAGTTCGACACTCGACCAATCAGATCCATCCGTTTCTCATTAAATTTTCTTTCTCTTCTATCAATCGACGGGCTGGCGTTTTTCCAATGAAAAAGCGTCCATTAATGAGGATTCTTTGCAACTCATCCAAAGGGTTTTCGCGTTGGCATGGCGACCATGTAAAAGCATCTACAAGAAGATTAGAATAAGCTTCCCGGGTGTTAATTTTCGTTTTTAATTGTTCGGCGATTGTCTCTCAAATAAAAATTAAAAAAAGACACAAAAAGAAAACGAGTTTCGTTTATTAGAAGCAGGTTTTTTATTTTTTTTTATTGGAATAAAAATATCTTTTGTATCGTCTGAGCAGATGAGACGGAAATGGCAGGCATTGAAAATTTTGTTATTCCCTAAAGTGGCATAACATCGTTATCGTGATAGCAACGCTGTTATGGCTAGACGTTGTTTGGTTTATTTTATGTTACTAAAGCTATTTAGTACGATGAAAGGGCCGTTAATGAAAGCAAGATAAGTAATGAACACAAATTTTGATGCCTAATACCGGGCTTTGTCAAGATGGCTCTTTTTGAACCCATAACTTTCTGCGAGACTTTCAGCATTTTCCATTAATTAGTGCCTTCCCTGGTGTCGTACATCCACTAGATAAAACACGTGCAACATCTCATGTGTTTATATCATTTTTGATTTTGTCTAAGTAATTTTGTACATTAAAAACAAATAAATCGGGCAAGTGCGAGTCGGACTCGCGCATCGAGGGTTCCGTACTACCATATAATAATATATTTAAATTTTACATAATATATTACATATTTTATTATTTGTTACACAGTCCGCCATAATAATACCTATTCTGTGAAAATTTCAACTGGCTACCTATTACCGTTCAAAAGATACAGCCCTTAAAAGGTCGGACGGACGGACAGCGGAGGCTTAGTAATAGGGTCCCTTGACTCTTTGGGTACGGAACCCTAAAAACGACGCTTTCAAAGAAGCACATACAATTGGTCGATTGCTAATGAAGTATTTTAAAGTTTTAAATTTCAAAAATCGCGCCTTATTATACTGCCCGGCACGAAAGAACAAGGAAACAGGCGTATGCGTAATATAAATGTTAACGATTGTAGATGTCTGCTTCATTCAGAGTTTCTGAACCATGGCAGCCTCCTCCTCGCCTGTAAGTCTGTTTGCTCAAGAACAAATATAAAACGTCAAACTAGAGTCTGAATTTATAATGCTTTTAACTACTTACAAAATATAGTAATGATACAATAATAAAAGAGAACAGCAATGTAATTGGAGTATCGTATTCAAGCTATCGATTAATTGAGTGCCAAATACAGTGTGTTTCATAATTGGTGTCCCGTCTTTATGTCCAAATAACGACTCAAGGGGAACAGATTGGGGGAAAATGAATATTAATTATTTGGTTTTAATGTCCCCTAATTCAGAATAAAAACATTTCGCGTCCCTGGGGGTGAAGGGGTAAATTTTGAAAATTTTAATTTTGTAGGGGTAGGGGTTAGACCCCATGTGTTACTTAGAAAGCTGTAGAGCAGCATGTAAAATGTGGGTTTAGCAAAAAACCCGGTGAAAAAATCTCATCCCCTGCCCTTTATCGAGTGAGTAAAGTGAAAGGTATGGCTAGCTAATGCAGACAAAACAGAAAAACTCATTAGAAACTTATTAGAACTTTATTACTTATTAGAAAACAGTACATTTGAAAATAAATGTGAATGAATGAGTCGTTACCCTGAAAAGCTAATAAACTCGACCGGGCTTCCCCCCCCCCCCCAGGAAAAACATTATGAAATTTGAAAACTGTACATGGGAAATGGGAAATGTAAGTCTCTAATGAGTTTTTCTGTTTCTGTCTACATTAGCTAGCCGTACCTTTCACTTTACCCACTCGATTTTGTCACCGGGTTTCTTGCTAAACCCACATTTTACATGATGCTCTACAGCTTTCTAAATAACACATGGGGTCTAACCCCTACCCCTACAAAATTAAAATTTTCAAAATTTACCCCTTCACCCCCAGGGACGCGAAATGTTTTTATTCTGAATTAGGGGACATTAAAACCAAATAATCAATATTCATTTTCTCCCAATCTGTTCCCCTTGAGTCGTTATTTGGACCTAAAGATGGGACACCAATTATGAAACACCCTGTGTATTTCGGTTTCGTTTTTAAGCTGCGATTTCACTAAGGGAATGCCAAGAATAAGTAAAGCTCCGTTTCATGTCCGTTTCTGTTTGGTTGAATGAGTTTTTTTTTCATTTACGCATGCGCCTGTTTCCTTTTTCTTTCGTGCCGGAGAGTGTAGCGTGAAACATTTACAAAGTTAGTTGCATAGGAGGGACAATAATCCTGCAACATATGAAAAGTGTGACAAAAGTTCTGCAAAATTAAAAGGTTAATAATCAGTACCCCTACATTTTGCTTTCAAAACTGCGCTTTGCCATTGAATCTGTCAATGATCAACATGTATTTTGTGTAATTTCTGACCAAAAATTGTGGACAGAAAGACTAGATCATACACTGCTTGTTTTTTTTTTTTGTTTTATTTATTTATTTATGTATTTATTTATTTATTTATTTATTTGCTCTTATCTTTTTTTTCAAAGGACTCCAGAGGTTTTCAATGGAAGTGAGATTTAGTGAATCACCTGGCGAAACCAGAACGTTAATTGCATTAATGGTAAACTCCACACCCAAAACAACTTTGCTTAAAATGAAAGATGAAAGTCTCAATAACAACGTAGCATGTATAAAAATTTTCAATTCGAACTCAAAATTGATAAATATATAAAGACTTTTATTTTTTCCCTCCCCCTGCAATCGACACTGCCGACATATTTCGGCAACTGTTACGTCACAAGTTGCCGAGAAGTGCGAAGGAGTTTCGAATTCGTGACGTCACACATTGGACGCTATCGGTTAGTTGTCAGTTGAGCATCGCAATGGACTATGGATATGAAAAAGACCAATAGTGACGACTGCGATTTTGATAACAGTGACAGCGATATACAAGGGCCATTAGCAGAATTAAATGCAACTGCAACTTCTGCGATATACAGCCCTATGCATTAAACCGTGAGACGGGATCTTCTGCTTGCTGCGTCGGCGTGTGCACATTAGGGCAAGTGAATAAGCCTACCTCATTCCTTCGGCGTTAGCACATGCTATTGCGGTCGTTGTTCTTGAAGAACGCCAGGCCCGTTTAGAATTGGAAGAGCATCTAGTTCCACCTTATACGTGATCTACTGTAGTTTCAGCGAGTTTCTTGTTTGAGTTGATACTGAATTTAAAACGGCGGATGCGTAGATAAAACAAGAGCTTCAGAATGAGCACACGATGTTGTTTGGAGTTGGATACCAGTTCCCTCGCCGTCAAAAACTAATCCACTGTTTTTTAGTCGATTCTGATTGTGGAAATCTATGAAACGTGAAATTTCTATCCGACTGTCTATTTACACATCCAAATAGAGAACAATTTGAAGGCATACTGACATAAAAGAAGTTAGCAAAATCTTACGATATGTAGAATCGTTCTAAGCGAAACTAGAAAGCGACTAGAATCTCGGCGACTAAATTCCCGTGGTTCTCGCGGCAGGAAGTGACGTCTTGTTCCGCCGTGTTCTCTGGAGAAGAGGATGGAAGATCCCACGTCAATTTTTAATTTTCCGAGGCATTTTTCTTAATAAAATATTAGGAAAATTCGAAAAATTTTGAATGATATATACTCTATTAACCTGGATTAATATTATGATGCAAAAAAAAATAAAGTCGATTTTTTCCGTGGAGTTTACCTTTAAGTTAATTCCCATCCCCTCAAAGTAATCCATAGTTTTCCTTGCTTTGTGTGGAGGTCTTCCATCACGTTGATAATCAAAATTTCTGTCCAATAAATAGTAGTCAGCAGTAGGAAGTAGATGTTCATCCAAAATGTTTATATAAACTGGTGCATTTATGTTCTTTCAGAATGTGAAGATTTCCGGGTTCTTCATTTGTCATAGTCCCATATAACATAGTACTGGGATATGCTTAACAGTTCTTGATATGCAGCTAGGCAGCAGCTCTTCAGCATTCTGAGCACGTAGTCTTTCCATATACAGATTTCATCACTGAACATACCGTATGTACTCATGTATAAGGCGAGAAATTTATTCCAAAAATGGGCTCAAAAATCGAATTCGTCTTATCCAATAGACAATAAAAATTTAAAGAACTAAATGGTTGCCATAGAGTATAAACAGTGAAGAAAACGCCTAGGGCCATTTACATGCATTTGTCAGGGAAACGAGACTATTTCTGGGAAAACGACGTTTTAATAATTATATCAATTATTATTCGAGTGGATCCGTATTGGCTATCCAGTTACGAACCAATAGAATTCTATTGAGAACCTATGAGTTTTGTTAGGCAGCGATGAGTTTTGAAGGCTTTTAAAAATCCATTCAAATTTTTATTTTGTTTTCAATGACGGTAATTTTCTCAATAATTTTTTTAAATTTCGACATCAGTCTAGAAGTTATTTTATTCTTCGGCTTATACATGGGGCAATCAATTTTTTTGCCTTTTTGGCCTCAAAAAAGGGGGGGTCGTCTAATACGTGATTATATATGGTAATTTTGTGCCATATCCTAATCTCTGTCAATCCGGCGCCATTTAAAACGCTTGCCTTTCATCCTTTCTATTAGAAAAGGTTTTTGCTTTGTAACTTGAAACGAATACTCCATTTGATGCAATCGATAGTGTCTCAATCGTCCCGATACATCTGTTTTAATGATTCTCGGGTCTTATTACCTACGTGTTAGCGGTAAGTTCACTTGTACAGTTCATTATTGCAAAGGGTATCTAAATTAAGAAACTTGCACAATGCTTAACAAATGATACAGAACATGGTACATTATTGCTTAGCACAAGCTTTAAGGTGAGATATTTAATCCATAATACGTTTTCTTCGTCCATAAAATGCCAAGTTTATTAGCGGCTAATAAATTAACCTTAGCCCACAATCAGGAGCTAGGTAAAATCCGGAAAGAGGAACAAATTCAAATTTGATTTATCCACGGGTCATAACAAATTTTATTATTTTTGACTCAAGAATTACCCTCGATTTGTGTAATAAGGTCGATCATACAGTAGTACATACGGCAATTATTAATGTTTTGGTTGAACGCATCTTTTAACAAAATTCTTTTTCACAGCATTTTTTCCCATAGAGAAAGCCCAAATACCGTTAATTTCGGAACATGCCGTACTTAGATAATAAAGTGCATTTGATTATCTCCCTTGTTTTGTATATTTATGTGTGTGTGCGCGGACAAAAGAATCCCCATATTTAGAATTAATCTTCGTAAGAATTCATTTAGAATCTCTGCCTGTTAAAATTTTAATGAGTTAATGATGGGCTCAGAAAACTTTATGGGCTCGGATAGATAAGATAACAAGCTCTCGGGATTCTCAGCTAATAAAAAAGATGTTTTATCCGAAACAGTGGTTTATTATCATGTTTCTTTGCTCTAAATGTTTGGAATAGAATTATACAGACGTACAATCAGTGTTGCATTTAATAATTTATATACATTCTATGCAATAACTTAAATTCAAAACAATGTTATTATTCCAATGTAAAAGACCCTAACAAACAATAAGGAAATACTGTGGAATGGAACTAACTATAAAGTAAACAGCTCTGATCCATAAAGAGAACATAGAAATAACTGGATACGTTAAATACGTGACCATGTCTCCATCTTCAAGCCTAAGGCCTATAATTTATCGTTTGTCTTTTGCCGTTTGAGGATGGGGACATGGTCTCCAAAATATGCACCCTCTATGCATTTTTATATTCTCCTTGTGGATTAGAGGTTTTCACCTTATAATAAAAGACGCTGTTAAAAATAACGCTGCCATGAGTTTCATTGGTTAGCTAGAGACTGGGGAGATTTTTTATACATTTTTAGCAGGTAATGTAAGCAAAAGTGCAGAAAATTTTTGCTTCTCTTTTAGTTCTTTTTTCTGTGCTTATTTTAATATATTTTACATAATATATATTTCATCTCGTTTATTTGTAAGTTAAAATGATTTCACATGTGCTGCTTAGAATTTAATGCTTAAATGTTAGATATGTATTCAAATGCTAAGTCGTTGTTATAAGCATATTGAAAATTTCTGAAATGAGATATTCTTCATAGACAAAGTATTACATAGCATTTTAGTGTTTTTGACTAAAACTGGAGTTATCAAAGGTAGACAAATGCCGCTGGCAAATCCCATTAAATCGACTTCACTTTCCTCTTGTTTTTATATCCTTTTAAGTAACGCAGAGCGCAGACAATCACGGCGTAGTCGTAATCACACAAAATTCCGAGCAATGTTTGATGTAGCAATTAAGTTCCTATGGAGGAAAGCAAGGTGAAGGTATAAGGGTCAATAAAAAGAAAAAAAATACTCGCATGTCTTCCTGCATCCCTGGAAATTGGATAAGAAAAAAACTGCGTAGGTGCCGTCAAATCGAATTTTCTCTGTAATTTCATTTCCCGTTTTTTGCCTCTATTCCCACAAGAAATTTATCTCGACTTTAACATTGCAACAAGTTACGTATGGCGACCAGACTAGCAATAAAATGCATTAAGACTTAGAAATGCAAATTCGAAAACCACTAATAGTGAATTTGAACATTTTTTTCAAAAGAAATTTTTGAAGAGGACAAACTTTTGAAGGGATAATTAGTTTTTCTTTATTCTAACAAGGAAATCCTATTGGATTCAAAATTTAGGAAATATTAAGCGAACTTTTGAAGGAATAAATTGGTGCTGAACCGTTTTGTGTAGTAAATGCAATGAACTTTTCTGCCAATAAGATAACAAAAAAAAGTTTCTTTTTATCTTTCACATAAAAAGTGAGAAATTGAAATATAATTTTTTTTAAAATAATCTTCAAGTTTAAATTCCCATTTTTTTTTTATTTTGCTGTTACACTGAATAATCATTTAAGTACGCTATTCCATGCTTTAGATAAAAGTCACGTGTTGAGTGCACTGATAAAAATGCCCAACAAGATTACTGAAGGTCTTACTTGTTGTAGCTGCCTGGTTGTAGCACCTGAACAGGGTCACTGTATAAGCAGTTCAGTTATTACGTATCATAGAATATGCGAGTTGAATCTGCCCAAAATCAATATCCGAAAGTGATAACCACAGGAGCGGGAAACCTGTAACTCGCAGTTGTGCTAGAACACAGTCAATCGATTTGTCTTAACCAGTTGGTCGTCATGGGAGGACCTCCAGCAAGCAGCATTGTACATTATGACGAATCATCGTAACCATGATCTAGGTTGCAAAGGTTACGATAAACTACCAAGAAACCTTGTCTTGCCTGGTGCAAGGAAAGATTTTTGCTGGGCAATGCAGCGTTCGAATCAGATAATGTAGAGCTCTGCACAACGGATGAAAATAGCTTAAGGCAGGAGAACTATTTCTATGGGAGTTTGTTGCTCCCATAGAGAAGTTAGGCGGTGAAAATGCGAGGTTCTGGTTTGAAATTGGTCCACCGGTTGAATCAACATTATCTGAATATCCTGGAAAATTATACGTTTCCTAATATTGTTTTCAGCAATTCGACCGTTTGTCTATCAACATGACCGTTTGTCACAAAGTCCGGCATTTACCGCCTCTTTTGAAGATATACCCTAACCAGAAATACATCAACTGGCCGAGGCTTTGAAGAAGGAGTGGGCATCCTGTTATCAAACATAGGTGGAATATATGCCACGATGTTATTATGGCAAAGGGTAGCATTATTAAATGTGGGACATATTGTAAATAATATGTTGGTTTCAAATGCTCATTCAATGTTTCTTGATGGAATTAACCATCTCTTTAGTGGTTAATTTAAAAGAATTATGCTCTATCAAACGGAAATACAAGCTACTAATGCCTAGTAACAAACAAAATATGAAGAGAAACGACAATTCCACAAATGAGGGATTTCTGGAATTGTGTTTCTCTTCTTATTTTGTTTGTTACTACCGTTTGGTCATAGTTTTTGGCATTATGCCATTAGTGCTATTATAGCATGCTGAATGTCTTCATAATTTTTTGATAATTTTCTTCTAAATTTATATTCTTACTATACAGGGTGATTCTAACTTCTGGTGGTGATTCCCTACAGCGAGATGAAAACAAAAGTTCATATAAACATGGTTCTAAATAACGAACCATTTATGAGATTTCCGCAGTTAAAATTGAAGTTTCAGCAGCTGGTTTTGTACTCTGTGGAT